>JAJKFJ010003325.1:0-23527 GCA_027382625.1 Tetmemena sp. SeJ-2015
GTTCCTACTTTGAATCGGATTGTAAGGGATAGCCATCGTGGTCACTGTGGTTGTCCTCAAGAGTGGCTTCTCTGACTATCTTCTGCTGAGCCTCCTCAAGTGCTCTCAGCTTCTCCTCCTAGATGCGTTCCCTCTCTCTCTCCTCCTCCTCTTCTTATTCTCTTTCTCTTTGTTGTCTAGCCAGCTCCTCCTCAAGCTCCTACTAGAGTTTCCACTGCTCTTCTTCTGCAGCTATTCTCCTCAGTCTTTCGTCTTCAGCAGCTGCAGCAGCAAGAGCAGCCTTGGCTTATCTATCCTTCTCTTCTTAATCCCTCTTTAGTTTAGCCTCCCTCTCTTCTCTTTCCTTCTGCTCCTTGATCTTTCTCTGACGCTCCTGCTCATCTGCTAGCTACTTGAGTCTCAGTCGCTCCTTCTCAGCCTCTTCCTCAAGCTGCCTAAGTCTCTTTCTATCTTCTTCCTCCTTATCGCGTTTCTTCTTCTCAACGGCTTGTCTCTACTCTTCCAGCTAATGATATACACACACCCATACATCAATTCAACTTAAAAGTTTACAGCTCCTTCTCTTTCCTCTTCCTATCCTCCTCTTCTTTGAGTTTTCTGAGCCTCTCTCTTTCGGCTTCAGCTTGGAGGATTCTCTGTTTCTCGGCCTCTTTGGCAAGTCTATCTTGCTCTTCCTTGATCTTTCTCTGTCGCTCCTTCTCCAAGCGATCTCTCTCCTCCCTTTGGCGTTCTCTCTCCTTCTCTAGCTCCTCCAACTCTTTCTACCTCTTTTTCTTCAGCTCTTCTTCAGCCTTACGCTTTGCCTCTGCGGCCTCAGCCTATCGCTGTCTCTCTTGTTCCTTCAGGAGTTCGATCTCCTTCTTGCGCTCAAGCTCTTACTAAAGACGCTCTTGATCACGTTGGTGAAGCTACTACTGTAGCTGCTAATGAAGGGATTAGGAAGGAGCACTGCCGTAAGGGTTGTCACTCAAGTCATTGCTGTTGCTTCCCTGGTTGTACTTAGGCTCATCTTACTTGTAATCGTCAATCATATCCAACAGTCTAGTTGAGTCCTCTCTCCTGGTGCTCAATCTCTGAGACATAGGGTGGCCCATAGTGTTCTCACTGGGAAGGGAATCGTAGGTCTTCTCTCTTTGAGCAGCTGAAATAGCATTGGCTTGAGCGTGCGGGTGAAGCTGATTGTGGATGTTGTGCTCGCTGCTTGGAATCATCTTCTTCACATTTTCCTGGTTCTTGGAAGTCTGCTCTATCAACTTCTGCGTGTTCTTGGAGGAGTGCTGCTACTCATAAACTTTCCTAGACCGTTTAACTTCCTCCTTCTCCTTGGTGACCCACATCTCAATTTCTCTTACTTTCCTGTCGTAGGTGCGAGGGGACATACCCATGCGTGAGAGTTTCTTCTTCTCCTCTGCTTCTTGGTGCTTGATGGCATCCTCTCTGATCTTGAGCATTTCAGGGTACTGGTCTACTTTGAACTCGCCTTGAGGTCCAGTCTCCTTTATCTTCTGTTGGAAGTCTTGGAAAGTGGTTCTCTCGAAGAGAGACCTTGCCGTGTTGCTGCCTGGCTGATGATCACTGCCTGCCTACTTGAATTCTTCGTCTTGGTAGGTGGAGGTGAAAGGCTGAAGATACTTAGGAGGATACTCTGCCTGTCTAGTCGGCTACTGATTCTATGAGATCGGCTGAGTAGACTGTAAGTTGAATTTCACATGATGTTGCTGTTAACCTTGCTTAGTCTCTTCCTTTTGAGAGTTGATGGTGTTTAGCTTTCCAAAGTCAAGCGCAGGTACTAGCTTTTTTCGTTGCGAAGATGAAGAGAGTTAGGACTGATCGAGTGAGGAATTTTCAGGTTGTTAAATCTGCTGTTGGTCAAGCTGAATTCTCTGCTGGATTGATAAGTTGGGCTGATTCTTAATCACAGTGTTCTATTGAGATGTGGCTTGCGATAGACTTGACGAGTTCTGAGGCTGAGTGTACTACTATTATTACTATTACTGCTACTACTGTTGCAGCACTTACTGCTTTTATGTCAAAGAGGCTGAACTAGGTGCTTGCTTTCCAGTTGGGATCTGGATCTTCTATCTGAGAGGGATGTACTTCTAAGTATTGGAGAGACTTTCGTCGTTTTCATTCCTACCACTTGTAATGACTGAGCACACAATCACCTTATCCACATCACTGGAGTCCTCTGAATAGAACTTACTGCCTTTATTTAAAGCTAATTCGAAGAAATAACACTTGAGTTAAAGAGTTATGTTGGGAGATTAACTAGGGATTGAGCTTTTACTGCAGCTAAGCTCCTGCATTTTTACTGTACTGACTCGCATTTAGGTTTTGCTAAAGAGAGGAGTGCTACTACTGCTGCTGCTATTTGTACTTGTCCTTTACTCTTAATGGACTAGTATGAGCCACTAACTCCTGAGCTGGCTTCTGAGCCATGGCTTCTCTCTCCCTACCTCTCTCCTTCCTCTTCTTCTCAGTGGTATCTATATAGTCATACTTCCTTGAGTAAGTCTGCCCACTGGAGAGATTCTTAAAGGCCTCTTTCTCCTCCTCTTCTGAGTCGAGATACATTTAAGATTGAGGACCGGAAAGTGAGTGACCTCCTTCTTCAGAATAGTTCTCACCCTGATCTTCTTCAGCATCTTCTTCGCCATCATCCTGCTCATAGAAACCTTTGGCCTCAAGATGCTTTCTAAAGTTTTACTGGATGGTAATGGCCGAGGAGTGGAGTTTAATCAAGAGTTTAGTGTCTGCAGAGTGAGCACTTGCTTGACTCTTGGCTAAGTTATGACCATATCTGCTTATCAAAGCTCTCACCTTAGTGTTCTAATCTGAGAACTTGGGGCTCTTGTTACTGTCACTGCTTCTTCTGATAGCTTGCAAACGACTTTAGACTTAAGGAGCCTGGTATCGCTAGTCTTGATGAGCAAAGTCACTTGATTTCTATCTCTATGCACGGTCATACTCAGCAGCCTGATAGTATCTCTCTCTTTCCAGAGTGTTCGCATCTGACATAGGTGGTCTAATTGAGGAACCCTTGTCCTATACAACACTTGAAAATCTGGATTGATTCTCAATACTGACTGTTCTGTGATCTCTTTCATAAGTCTCCCTTAGTCTTCTGTCTAATATAGCTGAATTCTCTAGCTCCCTTTAGAGTTAAGATTAGACAGGTTGGTACTGTGAGATGTCAGGAGGATTTTTCATGCCAAAGCTAAGAATAGACTTCTTGGCCTTCTTCCCTGAAGAGGATGACCTGGCTCTCAACTTCTTAACCTTCTGAGAAGTTGATCGCTCGTAACTTGACGAGGAGTCTCTCGCCTTCTGATTTTTGTGCTTCTGGATCGAGCTTAATATCTTCTTGTAGTCGTCGTAGAACTCCCTTGAAACATCGCCATTCTGATCTTGGCCTCTCTCCTATCTTTGCTGCTCCTCTATGCTTGATGAGCGATCCACTACTTCTAAAAAAGCTAATCACCTAATACGCTTTGACTTTTATATGACTTGCTCTCTAGGTCTTTGCTTTTGAGTTGGTCTCTATTGGAGTGGGATGCCTTCCTCGTCGAAGATGGTGAGATCATTCTAGCTAATTATAACTCCCTTGAGGTCTAACTCCCGCTTGCTCGACCTCTCTGCGCTTCTCTTCTTGCTAGCTGGCTTCTTATAGTTGAAGTGAG
Source organism: Tetmemena sp. SeJ-2015 (assembly GCA_027382625.1). NCBI lineage: Eukaryota > Ciliophora > Spirotrichea > Sporadotrichida > Oxytrichidae > Tetmemena > Tetmemena sp. SeJ-2015. The sequence goes on from JAJKFJ010003325.1 coordinate 3,681, forward strand.
GCTTTAACCTCTTGATGGGCAGTGCCTTTCCAGATTCATTCTACATCAAAGGGAGAGAAAGAAGATTAAGCATATGAAGTACAGCATTTTAGAGGGTTGGCACTGAGGTCTTGCTTCTTCTTGGGGTAGAAGTTGTAGCTCTGATGGCGGATGTGGTGATACTTGGCAAACTGGTTCAGGTTCTTGAGATTCTCCTTTATCTTCTGGTGTTTCTTGTTCTCCAGTGTCTGTTCCAATGATTTCAGTTACTGCTGCTGTTGTTGCAAGTTCGGGTTCTTCATATCAATAAATCAATATATTAAACTTTTTATTATAACATTGCTAATATTTATTTTTCTTCTTTTTGTCCATAAACTTCTTGAGATTTTGGGGAATGTTGTTCTTGCTCCTATCCTTAGACTTGCTCTTCTTCCTGGGGTTTTAATTGCTGGAATCAACTAACAGTTCGTCATTAGATTTCCTGGCTGCAATCTGAGGATTAGACTCCGCTGCGCTGTGATTAGCGAAGCTATGCTCTCTCCTTCCTTTCTGGTTTTGAGATGAAGGGTTGGTTTCTCTCTTGGCATTGATAGTTGAAAGATTGGTGCGTTTGTTGGCAGCAGAGGTGGGTTGAATCTCAAGCTTGCCCTGCATGATCTCTCTCCTGATCTCTCCATCAACCTACTTCTACAACTCCTTAATCTCCAGCACACAACTCTTCTCCCTCTTCTTCTCTCGCTTCACATTTCCTTCATGATTATAAAAGCGTACCTCCTAAAACACTTAGTTTCAATATCTAATGATTGTTGCTGTTGTTGCTGTTCTAGTTTTGCAGTTGCACTTAGTAATGAGCGTGAGGTTGAGGCATGTGACTTCCATCTAGAAGTTTCTAGTGATGGGAAACTCTCTCCTTAGACCTGGGGTGGTGCTGCTAGGCAGCTTGACTGGCAGCTGCTCCGAAGATACTGTCAGTCTTATTCATGCAACTCTTGGAGCGCTGCTTCTTGACTCTGGAGATGTTTACTCGCTGAGCGGCAGTTGCTGCAGCAGTTTGCTTCTAGATATTTGCGTTGCCCATGATCTTGGATGCATTGATCTTCCTCACTTGTTGGTTGCGTTGGCTCAACTCGTTCTTCCTCAGTTTGAAAAAAATTTCAATTCCTCTATAGAGTGTGTGATTGGTCTATGATTAAAGTTTCTGTTTGAACTCTTCAAGGTAGCGCTTGGAGATCTCTTCCTCCTCCTTAGTCTTGTTCTTCCTCAAGTTCTCTTTGATTAACTTGTCCACTCCCTTAAGCAGGATCTTGTTGGGAACTCCACTGCCTGTGATGTGACTGCTGTTAACATTCCCGTTTGAGGAGTTCAGCAGTTTCTTGAACTTGATATTCACGAGTGACTGGTTTGCAGATTTGTTGATGGCGCTCTCATTCAAATTGTGGGTGATAGTGCTGCCATTACTGAAAGCATTTGGCACTCCGAATGACTTGATATCTCTGTCGCTCATTACTTGAGGACCAAAGCCGCTTGAGTTCAAGATACCACCTAGGCCATTTGGAGCAGAGGACTTATTGTAGTGATGCAAACCTGTTGAAGCACCTCCGAAACCACTCAGATTAGAGTCACTGTGCTTTTAATGGCGAGTCTTGCTGGAGTGGTGCTTACTCCTGTCAGGTGAAAGATGCTTAAGGAGTGTTGACTTATCTAGGAAGTATTGCTTCTCCAACTTTTAAGCAAGTGACTGCTCAATGCCCTATCCATTATTTGATTACTCATTAAAATATTCATGATGATCCATCTTCAGCATCTGAGGAGTCAGAATCCAGGAAGCTGTTAACTTTGGCTTTGCCATTCTTGGGTGGCTTACTCATGATGCGACTTGGCGAGAACTCATTGTAGTTGATGCTGTTATCTGGGTGTGCGTTGCTGCTTGCTATGTTAGTAGTGTTCTGCTACTGGTTATTCTCCTTATTATCAAACGAGAAGAGGAAGGAGTTCTTGTTGAGCTTACCGCCATAGCCACTTAGATTAAAGCCACCATTACTCTTGTTCAGGATCTCTTTTGTAGCCTGTGCCATGAAGTTTGCTCTCTGTTGTGTGCCTAGAGGCAGCTGGCTGTTGTAGTTAACGATGTTAGTATTGATGTGATGAGGCTGCTATTGCTACTGGCTTTGATAAGACTTCTGTCTATTCTTAGACTTGGATCTTGCCTTGCTACTGCCCTGAGCACTTTGTTTCTGAGGAATTTGACTATTGGATAGTATGCCCACTCCATGCGCTTAGTTGAGTGGCATGGCGTTTTAACGCTTGTGCGAGTGAGTCTTATTTCCAGCGCTGTGAGCATTTCCAACCATGGATAAGTTATTATTGCCGGCAGAGGGGTTGATCTGAGGTTTGAGCTGATTTGCGATCTTGGGTGCTTGAGTGTTATGAATTTGCAGGTTGATGAGTGGATGAGCGGAGGACTATTGATGATGATAGTTACTGTTGCTGATGTTGTTGTTGGCTACTGAGTTTGAAGGCTGGTGATGGTAGTGACTACTGTTATTCTACTGATGGCGTGTGCCTGACTGCGATTGCTGTCTTCTCTTCTCTAAAAGAGAAAGGCGTCAACAAAATATTGCAAATAGGAAAATGAAATAAGAAGACTACTGCTGATTAGAAATTGATAAGTGAATTATGATTCTCAGAAGTTAGGAAGAATAAATAAATTATCGCAAGATATCTAAAATAAGAGAAGGCTCTCATATTCATCCAATTTTAGAGGTACTTACGAGTGGCTCCTATTGATTTGGAAGGCTTGTGGTGCTTCAGGTATTACTGAGGCTGCTCATTTAAATTCGAAGAATAGTTTAATGCATAGAAATGTTTAGCATGTCATTGATATAGTTGAGTTAGGAGTGTCGGTGCTGGTGGTGTGGGTTGAAACCATGTGAGCTGGTTGGCCCGATAATGTCGTGCGTGTTGGAGTCGTAGGAGATGGTGACATTTGCCTTTTTACTGGGTTGGTAGCCACTGACGCCGCCAGTCTGATTATTAGCTAGGGTGAAGTCAAACTGCTTCTTCTTGATCTCCTTGTTGGTGTGATTCAATTCCCGTATCTGGTTGTGGTAGTTGTACAGCTGCAAGTAGTCATCCTTTTTTAAAGTCACTGGCTGACTCCCAGCTGCTGCTGCTGTGGTTGTGGTGGCTGCTGTCAGTGGACGCTGAGTGATGCTGTAGAGAGGTCCTACTGTTGCGCTTGCAGGGTCTTCCCTCACTACTCTCAGCTGAGGTGAATCGCACTTCCTCCCTTGAATCTGAGAGCCACTCATGTTCACCCCAAGATATAAATGAAGATGATCATAAGACAGGGATGAGTAATAATTTTTGCTATCCCAAGTAAATCTCTGTGCATTTATTGCTGCTGCTAAAACTAATGTTGCTGACTGAGATAATATAAAGTTCTACTTAATAATTTAAGACTGAGTCCCCTAAAAGAAGGTGATAAGAATCGATAATTCGCGCGCTACAAGGTGGTAGTACTTACGCCTTGAAAGTGTTAGAGGGGGTGATGGCTGGGGAGGCGAAGTTAAGGATGGCTGGGGGCTGCCCCGTATTTTTATTTTTGTCTGGCCTTTGAAGATTTATCATATTTGTTTGTATATGCAGCCTTGTTGTTCTTAGTTGTTATATCAAATTTAAATTATTGAATTTAAATTATTCCTTCCTCTCACTCGCACGAGCACACGGTCATTTTATTTCGCTTATCTCTAAACTAAATACGCATTCTTTACTATAAATGCTACAAATGATATTCATAAATTTAATGATGTGTGACGTGTGAATGAATGATGCGAGTCAGTTAATTGAATTTTAAAATTGAAGATTAGTTTTAATGGGTCGGAAGGATAAAAAGTCTTCTAAGGTAACGAAAAAATATGAAAAACTTTTATCATTTTCAAGATACACAGAAGAGTCTTCTCATAATAAGAATAAATAGATTCTCTACAACTCCTATGTGTGCTCAAAGGTCCAACACAAAATCATGCCTAACATAATCACCTACTACTAGTACAACAAACCCATAATAGATAGACTTAGGAAAATACACTGGGAGCATGTTAGGAAGAAGGATTACTTCCTGAAGTTTGTCTTTAGCAAAAATGACTACAAAAACCAAGCCTTCACGCCTCCAGAGGCATTGATATACTCAGCCTTTGTGAACAATTGGTAAGAAAGAAATAGTGAAGCTGGAGAATACATCAGAGCTACAATTCTAGACAACTTCCTAGGCAAAACAAACTTCAATTTCTCATTCAATGAGATGCCTGTTTGGGATTAGGAAACTATCACTAGACTAACCCAATTCATCCCCAGTGATTTCTTCCCTTTACTTCGAAAAGGTCCCCTTAGATACATGGGAAAAGTTCTTAAATGTTATTGCGGAATTAAATGTAAGAAACACGACATGGAAGACCTATGCCTAGACACCCATATGTACTGTATGGAAAGAGGTATTAGATTCCCCTACATGGATATCTTAAGGGAAGTTGCTCAACTTGGCAATACCTACAACAGAACTAAGAGAAGCAAAATGAAACTGAAGGAGCAGATTCAAGACATTGAGAAGGAAAAGGTGGCTCTCTCTGGCCTTAAAGACAAATTTAACTTTCACTGGAAAGAGATCAAACTCAACCTTAAGAAAAGGGTTGGTTTGAAGTGAATTATATCTAACCTAACACGGGAGTGGTCCTTGGACTTCCCTAAGTTTAACATATAACACGCAAGACGCTAGATCGTCTAAAATGCGTTGTTATTATATTATTATTATTATAATAAGAATAATACTAATTCCTTCTCTAATTTGAAATACCTTTCTTATTTTTTCAATTCTTTCTTCTTCAAGGCTTTGTTAACTGGGTGTGTAGATCTCCAAGGACAAGGAGAGGAAACTGAAGTAAATAGAACAACTGCAGACAGAAGCCAAAGAGTTGGAGGAGCAGTACTCAAGACTCAGAAAGCGAAATTAAAACCTGGTGCTTCAACTTACTCAGCAGAAGGAACAAATGGATCTATTAGACTAGATCATATTGACTCATATTCACATTGGATTTTAAGAGAGACTAGAAATTGGAGGAGGAAAACGCAGATGACTTAATGATGAAGGAGGATGACGTGTACGGGGGAGGAGGAGCGGAGGGCCAGGCTTAATCACACACGCATAGAGGAGGGGAGAACGCAGCCGAGAGAAACCTAATCCAAGAGGATCTCATTAACAACGAGATAGACGCCATCTGTAATCGAACTCTTGAGTCCTATATTCACTCTCTTTCATTAAGATGTGAAGTTATTCTCACACTTTAATTATCGATTGAGCCGTAAGTTTCAATCTAAGCTTATCTAATGATCTAGACTGAGCACTTAGAACCTGAACTTTCAAGTAGAGCACTAAGGGAACAGAGCTGTGTTCGAGTTGAAGAATGACTTGCAATGCTTCTCAGACCTTAAGCCAGTGGTGGCACAGTACTTTGCACTTCCACAAGGGGAAATATTTTTCAAGGACCCTGTGACAAATGAAGTGCTGCTCTCTAAGCTGCGAGTGCTACCCACTCTCTTCCCTCTAGTGAATGCGAAGATAAAAGGAACTGTTCCTTTGTTAAGCGTGGCTTTGAAGTGTAACATGAGCACACTTGATTACATAGTCGGTGATCAGAGTTTGAAACAGGCACTGCAATAAGAAGTTGAAGAGCAAGAGTAGATTATGTGAATATACGAAGTTAAAATTTAAAGGACTTAGTTAGATCCATCACAACAACTTGCATCAGAGCAGGATGAGAGACCAAGCGAGGTAGAAAGAGGAGGACTTCAAAAACCTGAAAGACCGAATTTAAAAGAAGCAGAAATGCATCAAGATATCGCTCGGACTTACTTAAACCGCTATCTTCCTCCTCTTCATCATCTTCCAGATTATTCTGCTCTATATTGGGTTATGAAATAAGTAAGTGAAATCAAAATTAGTCTTTCTAACTCACAACTGCTTATCATTTTGACTCTTCATGTGAGTGTTACTGTTTCTTAAGAGCAGCAGCTGCTGCAGCTGCCTTGGTCTGCCTCTAATTCTCCTTCATAACTTGTTTTGCATTATTCTCAGCCTTAAGTTTCTCGAGCTCTTACTGCCGAAGCATTTACTGTTTAGTATCCTGGATGTCCTTCTTCATGAAGGCGATGATGATGTTTAGGACCACATAGCGTCCAAAGAAGTGAATCAACCCCACTGAGATGATAGTAGCGAACCAGCCCTGTCTCTCATAGATATACTCTGTGGTCTCCTCTGCCAGATAGATCTTGTTGCGGTTGAACAGATTTCCTTAAAGGAAGAGGAGGTTGGCTCTGATTAAGGCGAAGGAGTAATCATAGAAACCATAGGTGACGTTTCCATAGAAGAAGTGGAAATAAGCTGCAAGCGCGAAGGAAAGCACGAACACAAACTGTACGATCTTCTTGATAGTGGAGTTCAGGTAATTCTGAAGAGAGCGAGTCAAAAGTGAGAGAGAGGGAATCCAGAAGAAGGTGTACTTTATGATGGAGAGCGCCATTAGGAATATGATGAGTGAGTCAAAGATGAATATCGCTTCATAGAACAGGTAATGCAGAGTGAAGTCGATAAATCGTTAAATTCCTGAGTCGTTGGTTACCTCATCAACGAGTTAATCATAGAGGTATTTAAGGCCAGTGTTGAGGTAAGTGAAGAGAATCATTATGATGTTAATGCGCTCAAAGAATGAGACTCCTCGCAAACTGAACATCCGCATCTTCTGCTTGCAAGTCTTCTTTTACTTTGGTTGCTTGGCCTTAACATATTTGATATATGTGTGAGTGAATTTAAGGACTTTTCAAGGATGAGTCTGTGTTTCCTCCTATGATCTCTATGAGACTCTTCCACCGTTCTGTCGTTCGAGCTATCAATTGGTGATAGCATAGCTGCCTGTGTCGCTTAGCTCTTGTCGTTGATTTCTATCTCCTTTATCCTCTTAAAAACTACGATGATAGTTAAATCTCGCATTTCTCTTAGACTCAGCTGCAGCATCTGCCTAGTTATCTTCTTTGAGTAGTTAGTCCTACAGTTGCTGCCTCCTCTAGCGCCTGATGTCCAAGAATGAAATCACCAGCAGGATGAACCCGATCACATAGATGAGAGAATCCTTAAAATGTTATCATCATAGCATTTTAAGAGAGCTGATAGAGTTATTAGAAAGTTGGAGGAGTAGAGCTTCATGCTGATGAGGATTGCATCTTCCTCGAGAGTAATGAGTCCATTAGACTGGAATTCAAAGATGAGCTTTGTGGCTTGCAGCAAGTTAGTGTTCTAGTTGTAGATGTTGAAAGTCAGAATCAGAGCCAGTGTCTAGTTATCCACCCACTTAGGTATCACCAAGTTCTGATCTATTAGTTGCGCCCAATAGGTCTAGTTCAAGCCACCCAAGTCTGTGCTGTTCTTAACTTGCATATTTTTAAAGTAGCCTTCTCTGTAGAAAGAGTAAATCATGCCCCTTGCTGCCACCACTCTATTCTCTACTACGAAATTGTACTTAAAGATAAATTCCATTTGTCGATTTCATTAAAATTCTGATCCTAGTAGGGAGCATCGTCAAAGTCATCGCTACTGTATGTAGTGACGCATGTTTAATTTCCATAGAGATCTTTATAGCCTGGTCTGCCACTATAGTCACAGTTACGTTTCAGCCCTCTGATCTGCTACATCTGTACATAGGGCAGCAAGAAGCTGTTCTCCCAGAACATGTCGATCTACTAATTACCAGAAAATGAGAACTTTCAAGAGCAAATATTTAAGAAATTACTGTTGGTCTACTTCTTCTGGAGATTCTTGCCAAGCTAATTCTTGATGAAGTTGAAGATTTGCGTTTAGTTGGCGAACTGGAGAGTTGTCGGGTAGGGGTCGAGCAGCTAAGTCTGGGAGCTGAACTGCGACCAGTAGGAGGTGACTACGTTCCTTTGGTTCACCACCAGAATAATCTGAAAGAGAAAGCGTATATCAAGTCAATCAAATGATGTGGAGTGAGTAGGGTTTAAATGTTAGTAAAATCCAAGGTGTGTGATAATTAATTCTGACAATGATTAAGTGGTCTGTGATTGGAATTACGCTCTTGTTTAGCTCTGGCTTACTCTGTCTCTAGGGTTCTCCTTCGTATTCCTAGGTAGATTAGTCTTGTGGTGCGCAAGTGGAGGGAGCATTGAATTTGAAGGAACTCATGGGGGAACTCATCAAACAGTTGCCTGTGGAGGAGGGACAGGATAGAGTAAAATTATTATGAATGATCATTAATTGGGTATTGTTTCATTTATGTTTGAGGATATCGTATTCAAGGACTTCTAGACAACAGTGGTGGGGAAGGACGGCAGCGAGAAAACCATAACCATCAACGGGGGCAAGGAGTAACTTGAAGACATCGACGAGCGAATGAGGCTGGCTCAGTGCTTAAGCAAACAGCTGTCCAAATTATTGGAGAAACAAAAATGAAATGGAAAATGAGGTCATAAGTTTCAATCTATAAATTAGTTCGGAAAAGTTTTTAAAGGCAAGAATAAAATATATGTACCGCACTACCTCACTCTCTAATTATCAAAATTTATTGATGAATCAAAAGCTGAAAATTAGGAGTCTGCCCCTACTTAACAAATGAATTAAAGCGTTTTTTAAGTTGACTAATTTTAAATTAGGGAATAAGAACAACTACAAATCCTTTTTTCTCTTTATCGCTTTTCTTTCTTCTCACTAGTTTCAAGAATATCAAATGATTGGAAAAAACCTCAAAGTCATGTCTTAATTACTTGATGCGCGTTATAATAGCATGATCATAAGTGAATTATCGTCATGCGGTGTCTGTACTTTCCTTCTTAAAACATTTCTCCCAAATTAATTTGCAAGCTTAATTCTCCTTGCTTAATTTTACACATGAATCTGTTTCCTTCAATAAAGATATCCTTAATTAAAAGTTTGAATGATGAATTTAAAACAAAGAATATGAAGCAAATATTCGTGGAGGAGACTTGAGATTGCTTTTCTTTATTTATTTATACATAAAAAAATGCAAGAAGATCTATCAATACAAGAAGCACAAGTCTTGTCCGCCAACTTTGACATGACTACATGCAGACAGCTATTCGGTGAGGATGAAGAAGACGAGGACCTCCTCCTACAAGGGACTACCTCAAAGCGTCTTTGCATGAGATAAGGCAACGCAGATTCAATTGGCGAGCTTCGGGGAGGCACATTCTACTAAACAAACATGCCCTAAGGAGGAACCAACTCTATTCCACTTTCTAGTTCAAAAGTATTTGGAGATGTTATCATACATATTGATTAACGTCAAAGTATTATTACTGAGTTACTTTTGAATTCAAAATTTCAGTAAAAAGAAATTAGAAAATTAAACTTGCAACTTCAATCTTACCCCAACTGCTTAAAAATATTAATGTTGCATTTTAGAGAGCACACTACATTAAAACTCTTTTTATAAATATCTGTGAATTCTGTGTCCTCATTTCTTATATTATAATTAAATTTTATTGCAAATTGAAATTAATAAAAGGGTTTTCTAGTGAGTAATCTTTAATTAGAAATTGCAAGTTTATTTAAATAACTCATTTTAATTATATTTTTGAATCATTTCTAAACGTGCAATACTTTTGACCCAAATAGCATTGTATCACAACTTGAGGAGATAAAATAATTGCTATTGAGTGGCGGTGTTGGAGAGGGGCTTGGGCATAGAGCACTTGGGGACAAGGTCTCAAGAAAGAAATTGGAAGATGAAATCCAATAAGCTCAGGAGAGAGACAGATATCAGAGAGCAGAGGAAGAAAAGAAGGCTGCTGGGGGAAATTTGGAGGATCAAGAGAGAAGACTTCTAACAGCTGAGATAAAGGAAGAGCTTCCAGACTACACTCAAATGCTCATTCCATGGCCCAAACATCCTAAGAGCCTCCACGATCTCTTTAGCGATATGCTCTAAAAATCAACCCGAGCAAGTGATGCTGCAGTAGTTGCAGAGAAGGGTGGATTCAACTTTTCTTGCTTGCAGGATGCGACACAGCTCAATACTGAGAAATAGAAGATTCTGAAGGGAATCTTAGGGGCCGCTAACGATATTGAGAAGGAGAGGTTTATGTTTGCTCAAGCCGCAGACAACCACAAAAATAAGATGCAGACTAAAATGGATGCCCTCACAAAGCTTTATGATCAGTTTTTGAATTGATCAATTTCTACACAAACTATATTTGCTCTAATTCAGATTAAATTGTTTTTTATCTTTTCTTTCAGCATTTGATATAGCTTAATATTAAATAAAAACTGAATTAATTAAATACTCGCTCTAAAATATAAAACAAAGCCTGTTAAAATTCTATAAGAAAATCAAAGTAAGATTCACTCTTTAAATCATTGCATTTTCATTATGAAATAGTAGGTGAGATAATTATTGTATATATTCCAGAACTAAAATAAATTAGATGAACTTACTCTCATAAGCTTGAGAAAAGTTTAGGTTTATAATTCGAGCGGAGAAGATCCATTAAAAGAGTTGCTATTTTTAAAAAAATTTCTCACTCATTAAATGGCAAGCTTTTTGCAGAGATTTTTCTTTTCCTTTCTTTTACTTCTGTTTTTTATTTCTATCTCCATTATATCATCTATACTTTAAGAATGCAAACTTATACTTAAATATAGATAGTACTACTGCAACAGAATAAGAATTAAACGAATTTTAATTCGATAATCAAATACAAACCATAATTAAGATCTACTTTAACTAAAATATGGGATGGTATTTTTGAAATTACTTGATGGGAATATAAAATCAATCAATCATTTAAATTTAAATTAAGATTGGAAAATGAAATAGCAGAACGCACAGGACTGAGTAAAGTAAGTTTTAATTTTACTACTTTTTCATATTAACTCAAATTAATCGCAATTGAAAGGAAATCAAGCTTAAGAGTAAGTGGATGACAGCGACTAGTGCAAATATTAGTCCTCCAGTCAAGAAGGGACTCAGTCTGAGACCGGAAATGCCTTTTCGTAGTCCACCATCAAAGAAGCACAAGTTAATATAAAATTGAAAGATTAAGGAATTAAAGAGTAAACCAGAAAGGTATAGAAAATATAATCATAACAGTTGTAACCGCACCCAATAAACACGTGTCAGGCCATTTCGTGGCACCCTAGGGTACTTGACTTCTGGCTACCCCGTCAGCTCTTACTCTTAGGACATTTGAATCTGCAGTCCTCACTAGGCGCAGAAAAACCTTTTATTCGGCGTTGGTTTGACATGCGAAAAGAAGAAAAAAGTCAACAGGATTACCAAATCGATTAGACCAGTATGACTCTAAAATGTTATGCTATCACCAGTAAGTAGAATGGGGAGGGCATAAGCCAACGTCTAGGCCTAAATGCATACCTAGACAGGCTGCTTCTGCGAGCACTATTGAAACACACTCTTGCAGCTAACACGCCAGACTCCCATTAAGATTTTTAGCGAAACCATTACTCTTTGTTCTCCTTCATTGGGAGGCCACTAATCTAGGGCTAACAGACTATAGCTTGGAAAGCAGTACAGTTCTTGCACTACTTTAAGGAAGTCCTCTCAGACAACCCTAAGATCTATAGGAAGCATTAGAAAGTGGTCGATCGCAATCTTTGCTCAACTTGTGAGCAGATATTTTCTCACTCTACTTTCCTCAATAATCAAATGGAGAAGAAGCACGTGGTTGAGTTAGTCATTGGCAATCAAGAAACTTTAAAGATGGTGCCAAATAAGTGAATGCTTACAAGCCAAAAACTTGAAGTACGTTCTTCATCTTGCTGGTGTTCTTATCGATCATGATTACATCGCCATTCGCCTTCCTAAATGGGAAACTAAGAGAATTTCTCAGCACGAGGCGCAACAAGCACTATCTAGATACTGCATGTTCTCAATTTCTTAGAATATTATAAGGTTTGGTTGTCGCGCGGTATCTGCACTTTATTTTATCATAAAATTTCTCACAAATTAATAAGGAAATTTAATTCGAATAACTTAATTTTACACATGAATCTATTTCCCACAATAAAAGAGAGCATTAATTCAAATTTTAAATAGTTAGATTTACATACTAAATATTAAGCAAATATTCAAGCAAAGAAATTTGAGATTGAGCGATCTTCCTTCTGAATTTCAATTTTACAAATCAAAATGCAAGAAGAATTATAAAAATAAGAAGCACAAGTTCTGTATGTGTCATTCGACTTTACTCGATGCAAAGAGTTTTTCGGTGAGGAGGATGAAAGCGAGGATCTCCTCCAGCTGACAACTTCAAAGAGAATCTGCATTCGACAAAAAGCTGGATAGCTTCAGGGTAGCACATTCAATGCTCCAAACATGCCTCAAGGAGGAACCAATTCTATTCCACTCTACAATTCAAAAATATTCGGCGATGTTATCATACATATTGATCAACGCCAAAGTATTATTGTTGAGACACACTTGAATTCAAATTTCAAATACAAGAAATAAAAAAAATCAACTTCCAACTTAAATCTTGTTTAGGCTTATTTAAACTGCTTAGTTATTTTTTATTTATTCTATAAAAGTATGTATTATTGCCCTATTTTGAATAAATTTGAAAGCTAGATCCAAAATTCTTCAATTTTGAATACAATTATATTATAAAATAAAATAATGACTGATGCCGTCATATAAAGCATCTTCAATTAAAGTTACAGAGAAATTATAAATTAATTGCTACAAAATATGTTAACAAATTATTACAGACCTGATTTTAGATTTATTTGATTAACTTTTAATTTGAGAATAATTTCTAAACGTGCAATACTTTTAACCCAAATAGCATTCTATCACAACTTGAAGAAATCAAATAATTGCTATTGAGTGGCGATGGTGGAGAGGCGCTTGGGGGAAGAGCACTTGGACAGAAGATCACGAGAGACAAGTTGGAAGGCGATCTAAAAGAAGTGGATGAGGGTCTGGGATGCCAGGGAGGTGAGACTGAGGAAATGAAGGGCAGCGGCAGTCACTCGGAAGGTCAGGCCAGAGGAGAAGAGAGAGTTTCACACTTCCCTAATAACCAAGGACATGACTACAGAGAAAGGCTCCAGCCTTACACAAAGAGCTTGAGTGCTCTTTTCGAGCTAACTAGGGAAATTCTATCGAAAGCCTCCAAGTCTTGCGCTGTTACTCAAGAACTATCAGGTGGAGGATTCACATTCTCCTACTATGATTCGAGCAGCGGCCAACAGCTAAGCCAGGAGAAGCAAAATCTTATGATTGATATCTTGGGTACAGCCAACAAGATTGAGACCAAGCGATTCTTCTTTGCGCAGGAGGCTGACTAGATGAAGAAAGAAATTGACGAGCAGGTCGCAGAGTTCAACAAATTATTAGCCAAGTTTTTTAAATGAAGAATTTCTTGTATTTTATATAAAAGATTAGTATGCTTTATTATTTCTTTGAATTACGCTTAGTAGATGGTATTTGAGATATACTTAAAATTAAAATGGAAAACTAATTATAATCATTGTTAATCCTGACACAATGAAGTGTTTTGAAATCTGATTAGTTGGTACTTTCATCCGATTCTTCTCCAAATAAATAATATAAAAGATAGAGTTTATAAAAAAACTATCTTCTCTAAATTGCTATTGCCTATTGTGACCATATTTATAGGTAAGTGTTAAAAAATACTCTTATTAGAATTTTTCATTTATTTATGAATGAGTTAGGAAAAGAGAAAACCATAACCATCAACGGGGGCAAATAGTAACTTGAAGACATCGACGAGCGAATGAGGCTGGCTCAGTGCGTCAGCAAACAGCCTCTCGACTCCAAATTAATAAATACAGAGGCATATAGAGAAAACAACTCAATTATTTACGAAAGAATCGAAGAAGGAATCCTTTGACGAGAAAAAATTATAATTTAAAGAGTTGTATGAGTTCTTTCTAAGTAAGGTATGAATTGATTTCTTAATTGAATTATGCCCAAGTTTATTCCCTCTTCCCAACTTTTCATTCTTACTTTTAAAGTGAGATTTGCTTAAGATTTGCAAATCTTATCAATAATCAAATCTTAAATTTCCACAGATCTATATATCGATTTGCAATACACTTGCTTAATTGACTTACAGTAAAAATGGTAGAATCATCTTCGACAAGAGACTATAAAGACCTCAAGTATATGGTAAGAAAATTTAAATTAAGTGCTCCTTATTGAATCTCCTTTATTAGGCAGGCTTCGGCAATCACTTCGAAACTGAGGTCGTTGCTGGGTCCCTACCAGTAGACCAAAATTCACCACAGGTGTGCGCTCATGGCCTCTACGCAGAGCAATTGTCAGGCACCCCATTCACCTATACTAGGCACAGAAACCAAAGAAGGTAAGTCCACTAAGATTCAAAGGCCTCCATAATCTTTGTTAACTGCAAACGAAGTCTTGATATTGATCTGTATGTAGTTGGACCTACCGAATCTTGCCTACTGTGTGGCACAGACCCTTCAAGACTTGTGATGAGGTGCGCTTCCAGAATTGGCTCTCCTCTTTTGATGTGGAAGACAAGAAACTGCACATCTCACCAGCTTAGTACAGATGGAAACCTCAGGATCTACCAACTGATCAGGTTACTTTCATTGAAGGCATCTAAACCATGGGAGGAGCAGGAGGTCCAGCATTAAAGGTAAGACTAGAAGAATTTTTGACCACGTAAAGTAATCATAGAGTGAGAGGTTCAATTGCTCTTTATCAGTTAAGTTTATTTGGAGGATAATCGTTTCTTATCAGGATGGTATGGCGATTCACCTCTACGCTTGCAACAAAAGCATGGAGAAGGAAGCATTCTACTCATCTGATGGTGATCTCCTAATCGTTCCACAGCTAGGAGCATTACTCTTCAAGACTGAGTTTGGTCTCATCAGAGTTGAGCCTCAAGAAATAGCTATCATAATAAGTGTATCTATATCTTTGAATAGTTGTGATTCAGAGAGGCATTAAGTTCTCAGTGGATGTGCTTGAAGGCTCAGCGAGAGGATATATCACTGAGGTCTATAAGAACCATTTCGTGATTCCTGATTTGGGTCCCATTGGAGCGAACGGTATGGCAAACCCGAGGGACTTCTAAACTCCAGTGGCTTGGTATGAAGATACTCAAGATGAATGGACAGTAGTGAACAAGTTCCAAGGCAAGTTCTTCAGCTATCAGACAAAGCACAGTCCCTTCGATATTGTCGCATGGCATGGAAACTATGCACCTTACAAGTAACCTATAAAAACTGATCAAGATAGTATTGCTCTCTCATACTGGTTTATGACTTGAGAAAATACAACACGATCGGGTCAATCTCGTTTGACCATCCTGATCCCTCAATCTTCACAGTGCTGACCGCTTAGACTGACGACCCAGGCCAAGCAGTTTGCGACTTTGTGATATTCCCACCAAGGTGGCTGGTGCAGGAGCATACATTCCGCCCTCCCTACTATCATCGCAACACTATGACTGAGTTCATGGGTAACATCGCAGGAACCTATGATGCAAAGGAGAAAGGATTCGTCCCAGGTGCCTCGTCACTTCACTCAGCCATGAGCGGACACGGACCAGAATCCGAGGTTTTCAACAAATCATCAGCACTAGACCTAAAGCCTATGAAGGTAGGTGAGGGTTCTATGGCCTTCATGTTTGAGACTGCTTACCAGCTCAAACTCTCTGACTATGCAGTTGACGAGAAGAATAATTAAATGCAATAATTTTTTACTTCTCTTCTATTATAAGAATGTAGACACAGAGTACTGGGAGTGCTGGCAAGAGCTGCCCAAGCTTTTCAAAGCCCCTGAATCAAAGTGAGTGAAATATCTCTCTCTCAGACAAGACTAAATCTTAGCTAACGCAAATCTTAATTGGCATCTTTCTAGTATCAAAGCTATCTTAAAATCAATAGTTTATCTCTCTTAAATTCTAAATTGAGCTATCCTGTTAATGCTTATCTATTTATTCCTGATAGATTAACGATTAATTCTACTACTTGTAAGAGAACATGGATGCAGTTTGGGGATAGGAATAAAGTAAATGGAGGATTTGCGGAGAGGTTGGCGAGGCGATAGAGAGCGGTGGCTGAAAAATAATTTTATACAAATAAATAGAGCTAATAGTTATATAATTTATTATTCTAGCTTTATTGAGGAAGGAAAGCAGGCGGTCGGGCGAGATCAGTCCTTATTAATGTTTAGTTTTATTTTATTACTCTTCTTAAACGCGGATCCAGCAGATCAAATATTATCTCGCACGATAATCGGACTTTATAAAATGAGAAGGTATAAATAAGAAATAAGCTTTATTTTTTCACTTAAAGTGTGAGGTATTGTTGGGGTCTCATCAGAAATTTCAAATAAGTGATTCACAAATTTAATTTTTTTAGAAATGTTAAGGAATTTATCTTGCCACGCAATATCGGCATTCACAAAATTTCTAACTTCTATGTAAAGAATTCTATTTTTAAGATAGATTGTTGATCGCTAAGTACACGACTACCTTTTTCTCCTATTTTTAGAGCTAGTTGGTTATATTTATTTCCTCAAAGAGACTCCAAAACACTTTACTCATGTGCATAAAAACATAAATGCACATTCTAAAATATACTGATTATGAATTTTGTGAATGGAGATTCTTGAAATGAATAATAGAAGTGGAGTGTGGGGCCACTCCATCTCATTTATAGTTATATTGATACTAATGTTTTTTTATTATCTTATAGTCAGGTGGGCTGTGTTACGCTCATAAGAAAAGGGGAATAGTTGCCCCTCATTGCTGTTTTTGGACTGGGAGCAGCACAGGCTGGTTCGATATTATTTTCCCGTTCAGAGTTTGCACAACGTACGCTACCTCATACTTAATTAAAAAAAAGAATCATTTAAAATTTGATAGTCATTATTTTTTGAACTGTGGTTTTTGAGAAGGCTGGAGGATTTAGTTACTCTGAATTTAGTACTGTTAGTTAAATTATTATAGGATGAGAAAATAAATAATGTGTTCTTATAATTAGTTTGAGGGCAGTATGTTCATCATGCTACGACTTTGAAGATCTTAAAATTCAATTTAAGATATAATTTAGAGAGATAATAAAATTATAAATCTTGTAGTTGGTTTTGATTAGAAGATTTAAACCTAAATACGATAGTTAATAACACAATCTCAGCTCACATAATAAAAATCATATACACCCTATAGTATTATAGTTTGCAGCTTGAGAATATTTATTCTTAAAAATTTATAAAAAAGCCTGATTCACTTACGTATTGCAAATAATGTAAACGAATTTATACTCACTCACTTTAATATTATAAATTCTGGCAATAAGTAAACCCACATGAAAGAGATTTCTCTCTTTATTAGGATATTTGTGTCTAGTTTAACTTGTCTGAGGTAATGCTTCCAAATTTGAGGGAATCCAGAGATAATAAATATAATTAAGATTTTCAAACTTATAAAATAATTTATAGATTAGATTTGCATCTCAGGTGAATGAACGATGTCAGAAGAAGAAATGCTTCTAGAAACAATAAAAACTTTTATCAAGATTTATTTTATTATTAATTGCTTATTCTAGAAGTGAGGTCAGTGCTGTCAGAGGCTGTCTAACATATTTTAAGGTCTTTACAGCTTGAGATGTTAAAATATACAACTAAAATTATTTTAACTATCTTGATGTCCTAGCTGCTGGGCTTTAAGTTTATAGTGAAGTTTAGACTATTTTGTTCCATGAATCAAAACAGATATAAATAAAGTATACACAATAAAAAATAAATGTTTTGAATTTGGGCTGTAATTAACTTGCGCCAGCAGGAAATATATAATTCTCATTTTTTTCCATAAATTTAAATTTCTTATTTGAGGGGGGCTTTCCTCGACAGTAAAATTTTATAATGAATAAAGGTAAGAAAAATTATGTTTATTGTATAATTTTCAATCTTTAATCTTATTCTTCTAGTTAAGAGATGTCTTCGAATATATGAGGCTTTAAATTTCAATATTAATTCAGTCAGTTAGAGACGACCAACTCCACCTAAATAAAATCTATGTTTTAAGATATTTTTATGTATTAACAAATAAATTTATAGTGCAATTTTTAAAATAGTTTAACAGTTTTTTTAAAAAATATATAGCTTGCTTGAGCTATAAGCCCAAAGAAGTTAAGCTGAAAAATTGCAGCATTAGCCCCTTAATCATAAATTTAATTCTTGATATAAAACTGTTATTCTATTTCCAACATTGCAAGTATAAATTTATTTTACTATAGCAAAAATATAGCTTAAAACTTAGATTTTATTTAGGCTGAGCTGTTTTTACCTGACTGAATTAGGATTAAAATTAGAAGCCTCATATATTCAAAAAAATCTCTATAACTGGAAGGATCAGATTTAGGAGCGAAAATTACACCTATAAACATATTTTTATCTTACCTTTCTTCATCATAAAATTTACTGTCGAGGAAAGGCTCCCCTTTTATTTTACTTGCAGGTTGTTGATAGCTAAATCCTTGGGAAGGGATCAAATCTGTAAATAAAATTATGAGGGTACTGAATAAAATTTGATAACGAATTAAAATCTTGAATTTGCTTTTGAGAGAGCGAGCTTGAAATATTAGGAGTTGATTATCTAAAGTCTAAAATAAATATAATAGGATTATATTTTTATGATTAGATGAGAGAAGGATGAGTAGCTGGTGTGACTTAAATGGGCTGAGGGTTGCCGCTACTACTTGAACTAAAATAGATAAGTTGCGGCTATTGACTAGAGGAAAAAACCTAACCGAGTTACTGATACACTGGCTACGGCTGCTGCACCACAAACCGTGGCTGCTAGAAACTTTACATCTAGACAGGAAAATTGCCTGCATTGGGCTAGTAGTTAAAGATCGTGTACTGAGGAACAGAAGGCATAGAGAAAAATATTTGACTGCTTCCCGTAGTGGAAGTTTGATTCGGAGTCTATTAAATGTGCAAAAATTGTTCATTCATATATATTGACTTAGTCTCTAGCTGCTAAGAAATACTTGATTGGCTCACACTTTCCTTCTGACCCATTTTATTGTCATCTATTGATTTAAAGTAAAGTAGTGCTGGCAAAAAGAGGATAAATTTCGAGATTTGTTGAGAGTCAGGAGGGCGTCTTCCCTCTCGATGGTTTCAAGGGGCCGAAACTTCGAAGATTTCTAGCCGCGGCCGTGCTTCTCCTTGTAAGGATTCTCGTAAAACTCAACGTTCAAATAAAAGTTTAAGACTCTATGAGAGCATATAAAGGAATTTTATGAAGAATTTTAAATTATTGAGTTGGATACTTTGAGGGAGCGGCCGTGCTCACGAGCGAGACTCATGAAGCGTCGCTCGTTTGTATACTCGCGGGAGGTAATGATATGATCTTCGTGATCTGGTTTTTAGATCTTGTGAAGCCTACAAACTTAAATAATTTTCGCTATATCCCGCAAAATTGACATACTTTGAATCTTTATAAACTTCGTAATTTAAAATCTCCCAGCACTTAGCGCACATCACGTCTCTGTTGCTCTTTGACTAAACATTTATAATGCTTTAGTGAGTGCATAATAATTTTTTTGACTTAGAAACTTTGAAATTGAAGATTAAGTTTTCCCATTGGGGTGTATTTCTCTGGATCATTGAGTTTTTATTTTTCTTGGGGGGCTCTGGTCGGAGTTGTCTGTTTGGACTGGTTATGATGGAGTGAGTGAGTAAAGGATACTCTGCTAATAAAAGTGTGTTTAATAATTTAATAATTTATAGTGGACTCAGCTATCGCGCTTAAAAAGGGAT
>JAJKFJ010003334.1:0-23505 GCA_027382625.1 Tetmemena sp. SeJ-2015
TAATTAACTGCCTGTGTGATAGAGTCATTACTGCAAAGTTCTCCTCTGTTTAAAATAGGTCAGTTCAATTCACTAATAAGCAAATAGTTTTACTTGAGCCACTTTTACTAGGCTACTTGACTGCTAATCAGAAGAGAAATTACGATTTGCAGTTGGTGAGTAGCATGCTGACTTATCTAGACACGAGTTTGATTTCTTAAAGTCTGGTTAAGAAATTGATGAAGCTTGGGATGCTCTACTCTGCCAACTACTTGATCAAGAATAACCAGGCAATTCAACATGAAGTCATAGATAAGGTTAAACTGTAGAATCTGCTTGGCAAGGATGAAGACATCATCGACTGCTTATTCCCAAGCAAAGATCTAACCAGGGACTCTGATAAGAACGAAGTTAAAACTATTTAATCAAAATCAATTTATAGTTTTAAGTAATGCATAAGCTACAAAACGAACCTGAATTTCAAATTGAGAGGAGGGTGCTTGAGAATCAGCTGAATGCAAGCTTAAAAAGGAAGAAATATAAAAAGGCACTTGAGATATCTGAGCTACTTAATAAGCCAGTTGAAGGAATTAAATGTCTATCTCAAATAATTTCGAAGGAGGAACTCGAGAAAACTCTTCAAAATAAATCAGTCAACATCTCAGATAAGAATGATATATTTTTATATCTAAGGTAATAATTTTTCATATTATCCGTTCAGCCCCGATTTTTCACTACTGGCTAGGAAGCCAGCTTGCCCAGTAAGTAGCCACTGCTTTTCGTCTTTTTACTGAACTTTAGAGAAGTGGCTTAAAATCCATCCATGATTGGCATGTTGCAGTCCATAAATAACCCTATAATTGTGGGATTTAATAAAGTAAAATTACCTTTTTTTTGACATTTTTCTAGCAATACTCTGTCGACAAGGAGCTCTTACAGTACCAAGTTTTAACACAGATGACTAGAGCTTCGTCCTCGTTCGTCCAGGCTTTACAGAAGGAGACTGAAAAGTTTTTGAAAAATCGGGGCTGAACGTTTAATATATGGTGGATATTATCGCATCAGGTCCATTGTTCGTACTGAAGGTATCTTGTCTTAAATTCTGCTATCAGTTAAAATGGCAATACTTAATTTGAATTTAAAGTTTATAAATATAGAAACTGAAATTTTATATGGTCTCGAGAATATTTATAACTGGTATTTTAACCTTATGGTCAGAATCCAGATTAATTAGATTTGGCGTCCGTTAGTAAATCTTGTGCCCCTCTTGCTTTCAAATTTTACCTTTTGAGATAGAGAAAATAAATATGATTTAAATAGGAGGCTTCGATTTTGGCGATGTATGGCTCAAATTGAAAAGTGAGCAAAAATAATAATATCCTAGCATGAGTTAAGGTGCGTAATTATTCTTCAGCAGCTTAATGTTGCTCTTGGATAATTTCAATTTCTTTGCGTAGTCAATATCAAATTTAATCAAAATAAAACTTATTCTCTTTTCTCATGATTAGAAAATTTAAGGAATTTATTAAAATATAAATGAATATATATCGATGGTTGTTGTAGAGAGCTTTGGGAGTTGTTATGAAGATCCTGAGTTATATCTATTTGAAAGAATGGGGATCTCTTTTTATTGAGCCTCAAGTGAAGAGACCATAATTTGTCTTGCTATAGTTTACTATACCTTCCAGCTTCTCACTATTCACAATTACATTTCAAACTATCCTGAAACAACACTATTTTCTAATTAGTTATTCAGTAATCTAATTGAAATCTTGGTGTAAAAAAGTCTATCTAATTATATTAACTTTATAACAATAATTTCTTTATTTAAAGATAAGAACTCATTGAGAATAAAAGTGCAATTAAAATTAAATTTTTATAATGATTGGTATGTTATTTTTACGGTAGTAGTGCCTGGCCATGAGTCTGACTTTCTGCTTCAGAGACTTGATTTGGAATGCGTAGTTCTTGTGGATTTCAAACAACTCATCGAGTGATAGGCTGTTGAAGTCAAACAAATAAATTAAATAACTATTCCAGTCGATAGGGAAGCTTTACCTGGAATCGTCTTCTTAATATTCGTCACTGGAACATATTGGTATTTAAAAACAAAGTCAATTCTATCAATTTCTTGCCGTTTGAAGTCCATTTCAAAGCACTAGCAAAAATATAGCATAATATATAATAGCTGAGCTATCTGGTGTCTTCTATCTATTCATGTGTGAGGTTTACATAAGGTTTCGAGTAGCCCATGTCCTGACTAGCATATGAGAATTTAATTATGTCTATTATAAATTCTTATCATTTAAATTATAACTCATATTTCATTAAATATGTCTAAAATAGTAAATTATAGTTATTTGGAGAAGTAGTTGTGATCAATTGGAGTGATCAGGTTGTAATTTGGCTTCAAATTATTTTAAGATAATTTATTATATTTTTTTTTAAATTTAAATTTAAAACTGGTAATTATTGTTTATTTAATTTGGCTTGTAGCCACTTTGAGGGTGAAGGTGTTGCATGGCGTGAACAGTGGTGCAAAAAAGATAAATAACTAATAATCTTATAATATAAATCCTCTATAACTAAATATTTACCAATCAATGTAAACTATTATCTTATTAGTAAATACACACACATATATGTGTTTTGATTTGCTTATAGAGAATAGACCCTGTTTTTGTTTTAAGGGAATCGGCCAAGTGTTTAAATTCACTTATGAGTATCAATCTCTAAAAATACACTTTGACTTTAATTAAATTTTAGCTAATTTAAGAATCACACATACTAAGCTTTATAAATAAAGAACTAAAGTAAAATTTCAATAAATATTATGGGATTATCAGGATTTTCATTTAAAAGTATTAAAATGTAATCTATTAAAATAAAAATGTGTGCTTATTTTATTGTAAGCCTTTGAATTGATTTGATTGACCGCTCTTTGCTAAAATAGTATTTTGATTAAGGATAATTTAATTGCGTAAGAAGTAAAATCATTATCCACAACCCCCTAATCAATGGTAAATTACAGCATCTATAACGTTTATTGCATCTAACGAAACAAATAAAAATGTTTATTAGGAATTAATAAATGCTAGATGCTATTGACTAGAGGAAAATATGGCTCTTAAAACATATTAAATCAAAATTAGTAAAGCTTGAATGCATAATATTCTGACTATCTATCGAACTGCAATTTGTTTGTAATCAAATATAATTTAATCTATGATTGCTTTCTCATACTCTGAACTCTCTACAACTTATGAAACCAAAAATTCAAGCAAATTTATTTTTCATCTCAATAAACAATTATGACAGTTATAAATAAAATAAAACGCCAAATTATAAGAGAGATTAATAATTAAGCTGAACATTATTATTTTAACAAGAAAAATTTCATTTATGCAATCAATTCCTCACCTAAATTTAAATAACATAAGTATCTAATTCTAAAGAAGAAAATTATTGAAAATAATTGAATAAGATAAGCATTATTGTAGTTATGTTGAGTGTATTCATATATTTTTGTGAGATTAATTGAGTTTATCGCCCGAGTAGCTCATTGGAGAAGTGTTTTTAAGGTCTACTCTTCCGAAAATTGGGGCATTTGATCTTTAAGGAATCTATTCATTGGTGACCAAGGGAGACTTATGTGATATTTAATTTGGCCTTGAGACTTAGTTTAATAAAAATGAATTATAGATACGAAAGTAACTAATGTTTGCCTATGGCTGAGTGTCTATTGCGTTGGAATTATTGACTGAGCTGTTAAAAGGGTTACTTGCACTATGCAGAGTTAAGCTGGAGTAAATCTTAATTATAATAAAAACATCTTAAGGCTCTTTGTAAATACATTTACACATGGCTATTGTCATGAACAGGAGCTAGTTCTCTGTCTCTATGCTACTTTTCAAATAAATTCAAGCTGTCCGTGACTGATCCATGCCCAGAGCTGATCAATGAATCAATCTTGGGTGTTGGCTTTTTGACTTTCTGTGTGTGAGCTTACTCTGATTCCATAATTAACTAAACATTAAGAGAATAATACTTGATAGTTTACTTATAATGATCTAATTTTCTATGTCATCTTCTGCTTTGGATATATTGATTGAGTTCTTGCCATATTAAAAGTTCTTGGAGGGTGACTGCTCTCTTAATATAATTTAGGGATATTTTAGTAAAGGAACTATTCAAGAATATGTTAGGCTTGATTTAAGTGAGTGAAGAGGAAGGATTGTGCTTGTTAATGCGCTTAGAAATGTTGTTAGCATATTTAAATGCTTCGGCCTTTCCCACAAGATCTGATTTATACACATAAAATTAACTGATCTCAATCTTAAAATCAATTTGTCAATGGTTATAGAATTTTCTCCGTGATCACTAGTCACCATTGCATTCTTGGTACTTTCGAAGTGATTGTGAAGCCCAATCATAACTACTTATTGTGACTGAGAGGGATGGAGAATTGAGGGATTGTTTTTGCTGAAGCTGTACTTGTCTTGGCTAATAGTGTGGGGACCGAAGCTTCCTCTGCCCATGTGGTTTTTGTAATTGCTCTAAGGTGCATCATCTTCCTGAGAAATGTACATATTATCGTCTATACCTTCAGCTGGCCGTAGATAGATCTAAGGTTGGTCGTTATATTCTAGAAAAAAAATTATGCAGAAAGAATGAATTTCAATTTTTATTTCTAAATTTATAATTGATACCTGAGTGATGATGAGTTTAATTCATGCGATAGTATCCTTGACTATAAGCTGGAATGATCTCATCTGCATTTTACTCATTAGCCTCATACTCTGTTCCATTTATACTTAACTCTACTTATAATGATTAATTGCCATTTCTAGGGGAGATATCTCCACCACCAGCTGTGGTAAGCATAGCAGCTTTGAGTCTCATCATGAGTGACTTATTCTGAATCTTCTCCTTGTAGTCCTCATCAAAGTCTTTCAAGTTTCTCATGAACAGACCTCTGAAGAGTCTCCTGTCTATGTCTCCAATGGATGTGTTCTGATAAGAAGTGATCATCTTCTTCATCTTGCCGAAGAAGACAAGTCTGATCATAGGATTCTTACTCTCCATGAGTTTGAAGGTGTCAAATTTATTGTTATTGTCCGAGTCCTGGGATGAGCTGCTAGTCTCAATTAGGTTCTTTCTTTGGAATCGGAGAATCAGCTTCTGCTTTTAGTTCATGAGGACTTGCGTCATCAGTTTCACTTGGCGCTGCATTCTTAGCAAGTTTACCACATTCAATTCCTCAGTTAGTTTCTCTAAGGCTCATAAAGTTTTTAATTATGAAATTAGAGTTAGAGATTTTTAAATCTATGAATCTCTAAAAATTTAAATCATTGTGAAGTTAGAGTTTATTAAATTTTCAGGACACTGCTCAGATAAGAAAAGGAGAAAATACTTTATATACTCATCTAAAAACTATTTTTGGCCCTCGAGTCATAGATAATAAACAAGAGTGGTGGAAAGTAATATCCTAGTGTAAAATTAAATTATCATTAAATAAAGTAGTATATTTTCTCTATTACCTTACTTATTTTAGAATTATATCCTTCATTTAATAACTTCTCTTAATTCAATTTCCTTATTTATGATTATATGATTATATGTTTCTCTTCTCCCTTCTTGAATATGAAGTGGTTCTTATACCTTTCTGAGTACCTGATGCGCTCAAGTTTCTTGCACCAGATGCAGTCAAATATTATATAAAATGATATTTATGTATGTTTGATTTAATATGTATCTGAAGATGTCCCTCCCACTGTAGGCGAATCTTCTTCTGTTAATCAAATTCAAGAGTATGGTGTTAATTTCCCTCTCGTGGAGTTCTGGCTGGGACTTTAGGGCGTTTTCAATTGTCATAAAATCAGGAATTTTAGTAGTGGAGGAAGATGCTGAGTTCAAACGACTGTTCTTCCCTTCCTTCTTTCCTAATATGCCCTCATCATTTTAAATAACGAAACAAATATTTTTATACTCATCGTGCAAGTGCTGAGTTGCCAGAGTGTTATTATGAAGTGAGATATAAATTAAGAAATCTAAAATCCTTTTAGGTAAAGGACAAAACTTCTGAATTGAAACTTTTATTTACACTTTAACATTTAAGCTTTCTCTCGTACTATTAAAGTTTTATTTAAGACCTGAGTAAAATTAAAACTTTAAATGGCAATCAAATAGAATACATGGATATTAAGATATTCAATAGTTTTGTCTGGACTCTCTATATTATTATGAGTGATGTTCAAGGTTAAAATATTTAGCACCTATATTCATGATAACAGTTTGCTAGCTTTGATTTCCATATACATGGTTCTCCTGAGTGATTGCAGTCTGTTGAAGTTACTCATACCGTTGGTTCCTACTTTCCTTTAAATAGGGAGAATTTAAAATAAAGAAGTAACGACTGGATTCCTATCCTCTTCGAATACCTACTTCCTCACGCCGTTAAAAGTCCTAGCTCCACGTAATTCCTGTTAAGGCGGTATTTACTCGCTCCCGTTTATTTTCACTACTTTCATTTAAAGAGATAGAGAAGATTATCAAATGTATTCTTCATATCTCTGATGTCTAAATTGAATATAGTTAATTTTTTATGATGGCAAAGTTGTTGTCTTGGTTTTTCCTAATGAAAGGAGGATTGGATTTGTTGGGAGACACATTAAAAACCAATTTGAAGCTATTCTATTTCACTTTAAATATTTATTGATTGTCCCACTCTGTAACTTCAACCTGAGAGGTGAGTCCCTCTGTGGGTACTCCTTTATCAATAGATCTCCTGCTCCTTCTCTTTAAAAACTATACCCTTATAATTCCATTGCATCTATCTTTGCGGGTGAAAGAAGTTTCTCCTCCTCTCTTCTTTTCTATCTGAGGGCTTCACTTCTATCCGAATCTTGCCAATACTTAATTAATAAAGAATTAAGAAGTAATAAGTATTTTAACTTGATCTGATATATTTGCTTGAGGATAGAAGACACAAAGATACGCCTTGAGAAGAAACTAATTATCACGAAGCCTATCAAGTACAGTGACTACTGCAGACCTCCTATATCTCCCAGCATCACCAGGATTGAGTACACCTATCGATTGTAGATGTCGTATCTATAGTCATATCTCAAGTAGAAATAAAGATGAAAATTGATTCATTCAATATTCGTAGATGACTACTAGCTCACCTGTGGTGTCGTCATAGTTGTCATCATACGTCCTCTAATTCGACACCTGAGCGAAATCGACTTCATCTTACTGACCTCCATAAGTTTAATTAAAATTTTGACCCAACTAAAGCAAGTCGTCTTAGAGTTGAGATTCTTGCAGCTAAATGTAAAAGTTGGCCAGCCTATTTACTCCCACATCAATATCCCAGAATAAGGAATCGTCAATGTAGGGCTTCACTGGATTTTCGAAGTCCGAGAAATCAAAATATTAGTTCACAAAGGGAACGCTGAATTATAAGTTCTAGAAAAAAGCATCGATTTCAGCTTTCTTAAACAATGAAATTTAAGAATGATATAATTTAAGCTTTAGGAGCACAGTTTTAGGAAGTCGAAGTATTTAAACAGCGAATCAACTTAATATCGATAATAAGATAGATATTTATCCTATTGACAATTCGATGTACTTAAATTCATTGGAGTAGAAATCTCCTTGGAGAGTGATATTTGACCACGAGAAGCACATGAGTTTGTCAATGCCGTATTTTAAGACCTCAGCTTAGTTGGGGTATCTCAAAGTATTATTTCCACATTTTTAGATAGGAAGATATACTCTCTCTTTCAGTCGAGGGAAGGTGCCGTTCTTAAGCGGCGTATCTGAATAGTAGTAATGCGTTTCTCTCACTTAGTACTTGCCATACCTGGGATCTAAATCTACGCCTAGTCCGAAAGACATGTCGAATCCGTACTCTTGAGGGATGTATGGATCTTCTTCATTGAGATCCCTTTGGAATGACGCCTTACTAATCAAAAGAAATACTATAGATGAGAATTTTATCGAAAATTAACATAATTAATAAATTAATACAAAACTTAGGGATGGTAAGAGAAGTGACACCAGTTTGAATAATTATTAAGCCTTTTGCTTCTGCATTAAATTTTAAGAACTTTACTTCCACGCCACTTTTATGTCGGAGCTCTTATTTTAAAGTTAAAATGACACAAAATAAGAAAGTAGATGATTATGAAGAAGATTGAGTATATCATATTTTGCTTCTGAAGAATGCTGCTAAGGTAATTAAAGAAGAAACTCATATTCATTTTTGATTGACAATCGAGAAACCATTTTTAGGGTGTTTGAGATTTATAAACTGCGATGAAGTGCAACTCCCTTTTATTATTTTCAACCAATACACTGTTTTACTATAATTCTCAGCTATAATGTTAGGATCAGATCGTTGAAAAAGTACAAGCATTCTCGTGATCGAGAAAGCTATAATGAGGACTATTATCAACAGAGAAATCAATGAACCAGGCATAGTCTTAAACGAGTCGTCTCCCTTGTATGTCAAATTAATTTGCTGTCCGTAGATGTCCAAGCTTTTGAATTGTACTAAGTTATTAATTATTAAAACGTTAATAGGAATTGTGACTTGACGTTGCTTGCGCAGGACTTATGAGAAGGAGGAGCTTTCCTAACGGGCCTCTAACGCCAGGGTCTAGGGAAAATAGATTCCATTAATGTTGTCAATTATTTAATCAAAGGAAGAGAAATTGTGTGAATATTCTGTTCAGGTCTATTACTTTCAATCAAACTTAAGCTGTTATTTATATATTGATTGCTCCCATCTCAGGATCAATCACAAGTTTTTATTTCACTATACATCAAATGAATTTAATTTATTAAGTTTAATCTATATTAGGAAAATCAAAATTTGTTTTTCTTTATTCTTCAAATTTATAATGAAGATTGCAGAATCTGTGTTCAAAATATTTTGATAACCCCTATCTATTTTTAAAAGAATAATTGCTACAATTTATTTCTCATTTATAATTTTGTTTTGATCAATATCTATGGAAGTTACATATCTCTTAATAGATAATAAGGTTATAAAAATAAGGAAACTTGCAATTTCTTTATGAAATTTGTAATTTTATATATGTTTTTTAACTTATAAAAGAGATTATTTTTCCTTTTTGATATAGAAGAATGTAATCAAAATTTGAATTAAATTTTGCATCAAAATTGATTTTGTTCTTCAAAATTTGTGAGAGAAAAGTTAAAAATTTATTATTCTATAGTTCTAAAGAAGCTCATTAAGTCAAAACCACTAGCTTAAATACAGCTTGGTTATCATAACCCTCAACTTTCACAAAAGAGTAAAAGCATGAGAAAAGAATTCTTCAGATCTAGAGAACCATAACTTGTTAACTTAAGCAGAAGAGCAGTCAAAGTTTCCACAGAAATACATTATCCAATCAAAATCATGAATGCAAAGTCTCACAAAGAGTTTAGATAACACTCATTCAAATATAAATTATTGTTCGCAAACTATAATGAAAGGCAAAGTGCAGAATCTTCAGAAAGCTATACAGAAGTATAAATTAAATCAATTAGCTCTTCTCAGATTAAGGGCATCAAGCGAGAAAACCAACTCAAAGGTTTTGCTATTGCACATCGGCCTGCTCGCCATCTCCTCCTCTTCCTCTTGCACCACCTCTGTAGCCTCCTCTGCCACCGCGCGAGTATCCTCCTTCTTGAGAATAGCCGCCTCTTTGGTAACCATTTATTATTTATCTCTATAAATACTCTAAATAAAACCTTCTCCTTAATTCCCTTCATAGCCGCCTCGGCCTCCGCCTTAGTAACCCTCGTAGTTTCCTCTACCTCTTCCTGAGTAGCCCTCATAGCCACCTCTGCCTCCTCCTTGATAGCCATCATAGCCACCTCTGCTTCCGCCTTAGTAGCCTTCATAGCCTCCTCTGCTTCCTCCTTCGTAGTTATTATAGCCACCTCTGTTAGCACTATAGGGCTTCTGATAGTATTGCTATCCATCAAAACCTTCTTTAGCTCCGTATCCCCCACCATTATTGTCCTATCTGTCATAGCCTCCTTAATAGCCTCCTCTTGGTTGATAGCCGTCATAGCCTCCTCTGCCGCCTTGATACCCTCCCCGTTATTGGTAACCATCATAGCCGCCTCTGCCTCCTCTTCCGCCTCTGTAGCCTCCACCTCTGTGGCCTCCTCTGCCTCCTCTATATCCTCCTCTGTTATTCTAATCATACTGTGCCGAAGAGACACCGAAAGTCTCTGCATCCTTCTTCCTAATATCGCTGCGGGGATCTATATCAGATGCCTTCTTTTGAGTGGAATTTGAGATGCTGTCAAAGAAGCCTGAAGTCTTATCATACTTGGGCTTATTTTGATCTTCCTCAACAGGAGTTGAGCTCTGTTCAATCAAGGAAAATAATACATGTGAGAGTGATTAGTTCAGGAGCAATATTGGACTTCTTCTCTTCCTCCTGCTCTCTCAAATGGTGCTGTTCAAAGTCAAAGTTTTCCTTCAGCTGCTCCTTTAGCTGCTCATTAGGATTCTAGTGCAACTCTCCAATGATACCTCTCTTTTAACTTAGAGAAAGAGTATGATATAGTATTTACAACTCTTTTGCTAATGCTAGGTACCTCCTCCTCTCTGATTATTGTAGCCTCCTCTTCCTTGGGAGTGCTGCTGATAGCCTCTATTATTTTACTGCTGCCCTTGATAGCCACCTCCCCCGTGGTGCTAAGCGTTGCGACTCTCTTGCTAGAATTCTTCAGAGCCTTGATTTTACCTTGGGTTTGCATTCTAGTTTTGAAGATTTCCATTTGCTTGCGCTTGAGGGTTCTTTTGAAGTTAGTTCTCATTCTTAGTTTGGTTTTGATTGTTCCTCCAGCTGTGGACATCTCCTCCCTCCTTAGGAGGTCTCTCTTTCTGAGGAGCGGAAGTGCCACTGCTAGAGATAATAGCAGGGTCTAGCAGGGCTGGGTTTGGCTTCTCAATAATCTTGAAATCTTGAATGTGGTCCACTTTAAACCTAGCCTCTTGAATATCTTGCTCAGAGGGTGCAATCTCATTCTGCCCCTTCCTTCTGCCTTCAGTGCCATAGCTCTTGACACTCATGAGAGTCATGACCTTGTTGACAGGGTCTATTTCCTTGAGGACTCCTTCGTAGCGGATAAGGGCAATGGTTAATATTTACAACTTGCTGCCCAGGATGTTCTGAGACTGAAGTCCTCCACTAGGTGGGACTGTGGAGGTAGTAGCAGTAGGAGCGGGTATAGGTTAGTTCTGAGCTTAATTTTAGTTGGCTTGCTAATTTGAATTTGCAGGTGGCTGATTCAGGACAGCTTGAGTGTTGGGTGCTGCGCTATTTTCTTGGGTTTAGCTCTTTTGAGCGGTTGCTGTCTACATATTTGAGTTATGGTTGTAGTGTTAATTCTTATAATGGTGAACTTGTTGTTGTTGTCGAACTGATGTTGATGATGAATAATCTCGAAGATAGTAATATCAAGTGATGATATTATAAGATATAAAAGCTACATTGCTATCCTTAAAAGTATTAGAGAAAGCATTATAAATATAGATTTGAGTGATAATGATCCCTATTAGGGTAGACAAATTTAATTAAATAATTAAAGATTATAATAACTCAAAACCTACTCATTAAAACTACAAATTTAAATTACTAAAATGACAAAACTCTCTACCCTTCAAAAAAGAACCTCATATAGATCTAGATAAACTGCGCTAGCTATCATTCTTTCGGTTATAAAATAATATAGATAATTTTATGTAATTATTGCTTTGGGACTTATAAGTAGCTACTCTGCTATGAGTAAGAGCTTGAATGATCAACCGCTTTAAGAGGAGTCAAGAAACTACCACTACTAAAAGTATTAGGAGGATGATGCAGAAGACTACCAATAACTTCTTATGCAATTTATTTTCTTGAATCGGATCCTGATTCCATTAAGTTTGAAAGTGCCTCCCACTCAAATAGAAAGTAGAATTTCACATCTCAGACGGAAGAGTTGAGGAGGAGCCCCGAAGTGAATCTGAGGAATCTGTCTATCTTCCTTTTCTGTATCCTTCTATTGGTTTTGCTAAACAAGCTAAAGTCTATCTACTATGACTAAAATGAGAACAAATGGCAGTCTTTCTTTGGAATGAAGATTACTTCCCTCAAAACGAACGACCATAAAATTTCAGATTCATTAGAGAATTTGTATACTTTATAGAGAACGGAGATAGACAGTTTGCAAGCAGAGTGAGCAGCAGTGATTTTGAGAAAAACAAGAAAGACTACACGCAGCAGCAAGTCAGGCGACTAGTCAATAGTGAACTCTATAGAGAGAAAATATGGGAACTTAGAGGAGACGCCTATCGAAGGTCTCAAACCCAGCCCACTGCAAGATGAGGCAGAATATATTATTGCTTCTTCAGTTAACTTATAAGAGTGTGTGTGCAATAAAGTCACTTTGAATTTACAAATTTATGAACGCTGGAATTAGATGTTGAATGCTTTTTCCAAGTATACGGTAAAAATTAAATATAAATAACTATAATACTTTGCAAAAATACTAAATAGTTAAAATATATACAAACTCATAGTAAAAGTTGTAATGGATCCTGCCAAACTGAAAGTGCGACTGGAAGAAAGTCAAAATGAGTTAGCTAAACTTAAACCGGAGGATAGTGAACACTTCACAGTTAATCCAGAAACTGGGAAAGTAATAACATTATTATTGTGTCTAATATTAGTAAAGATTAGATGCAGTTTGACAGAGCATGACATGCTTCCACATGAACTTGCAAATTATGTGGAGACCAATGTCAAATAAACTATCAAACGTATTTTAGATAAATGTTAAGAGTATGATAATTGTCTGGTGAATTAATTTTTAATCTTCCTTTTAGAAATTGATGGCTTATTCATAAACTGCTTATATTTTAGGTTTAATTTATACTAAATTATAATTTGATTATCTTTTGTAAATTTACTAAATGTATTTATTAGTTTACCAGCATCAGAAGATTAACTTTGGATTTGATTTCAGTTCACTATCCAAGTTTATCATCCCTCACAAGTTTAAGGTAACTACAAACATTGAAATCACATTCTCAAATATCAGCCATCATAATCTTTATCTCGATATTTCTAGAAAAATACTCTCTACTGCTCTAATTCTTAAATTTATAATTTGCCTATTGACAAAGTCTGAGATCAATATGCTCAGAGATGACGCTGAAAAGCATGTCAACGGAAGGAGCTACTCCACTAAATTATGTAAGACACGAGCAGAAAAAGAACAATTCTCTATAGCTATTAAAATCCACCAATCTCTATAAACATACTTCTTTTGTTAAGGCTCACTATTTCTCTATATCAAAGTAGTTATAGCTAATCTTTGCTTTTAGTCCAAAGCTGGAAAAAGAAAATTCTAAAGAAAAAGAAACTTCTTATGCAGAAGATGAAATTGCTCAAACAGAAGGGAGTCCTCAACATGGAGAGAGTTATGTTTGCAAATAGGCTACACTCAAATCAATTCGCAAAACTTAGAAGACTATCTTATTATATCTAGAGTAGCTATTCTTAGAATGAAGAAATGATTGAGAAAGAGATGGAACTCAACTCCACAACAACAAAATGGAGTGCTTTAATTAAGAAATTTCTATTAGAAAAAACAGATATTGTGCTGTATATTTATTCGATTCTGCTTTCTATACAAAATGCATTTTATAGCAAAGGATAATTAGTTTTTTAGCATTTAGACAAGTAAATCACATTTTGTCTCCAAGCTCTAAAGTTTTGACAAACTCATCTTCAGTGAAGGCTAACAACTTAGCTGCCTCTATTAACATAAAATTATTTCTATGTGCATCTTCTGTCTCTTGAGAACGTCAATTAACTTCATTTACTTCTTGAAAGCTTGCATTAACTCATTCCTTTGTCTCTCTAGCTTTCTATTTTCCTCAAGCAACCTATCCATATCCTTTCTCAAAGCATGAATTATAAAAATATACATCGCTTTTGGAAGCTTCACCCACTCTTGCTTCTTTCAATTGTTATTTGTACTTTTCAAGTTCTTCGATGGCTCTGTTTAGTTTGGCATCCTTAGAGCCTCCCTCTTACACTGTTTTTCTCTTATCTCTATCCAATGAGTCAAGCTCCTTATTCTACTCTGAAAGAGTCTTCTCGAGAGATGTTATCTTAGTTTGCAGATCTTGATTTTGCTACTTAAGCTTTTGAATAGAACTGTTTGAGGAATTTATCTTCTCATTGAATTTCTTAGCCTCCTCGTTAAGTTTCTTGTTTTGTGCTTCTAGTTGCTCTTATTCACTTTCTTGCTTGGTCTGCGTTTTTAGAGACTCTTCTAATTCTGCCTAGAGTGCAGCAATCTTGGCTTTCTAGAAATTAATGATCTTTTCTTGCTCTTTGGTTTTCTCAAGCACCTCTCTGTAACGTTCAACTTCACTCAGAGCTGTATTAAACTCATCATCAAAGTATTTTGCAAAAATTAAGACACATTTCAAAGTGTTAGTCGGTGTTTGAGGCAGATGGATTGGTCTCACGTTGATAGGATTCTCTCAGTCTTCTGGCCTCATGGATCAAATGCTGGGAGGTCGACTGCTTTGAAACAGGTCTGTCATCTGCTTTAGAGCTGGAGACTTATCTCTGCGAAAATTAGTCATCGAAGTCATTGTTCATATCCTCGTCAAAAATAATAAACTCATCTTCTTGAGTGTCTTAGTTGAAAGGATTGTTGATTTTTGATTGGGTGTTTCTGCCGCTGGCTATCCCTTCAGATGCTTTATTCTCTCTCTGATTAGTTTTATTGAAATTATAATTGCTTTAAGTTTTTAGATTATCAAAATGGAAGAATATATTCTGGCAATAGTTTTAGTGCCCTTGCTTGAGTCTATAGTATTTTTTGTAGAAGCTCTGGCCTTCCCTTATAGAAAATAAGATGTAATCATTTGGTCTCCTCCAAGTCAAAGTTTGATTCATCCTTGAGGACATTCTGTTTTCTCTATTCTAACTGCTCGTTAAGTTTCCTTAGTTCCTCCTCTTTTTGGGCAAGGTAGTCCAACTTATTCATTTCTGTGATTGTAAGTATTTTTTGAATTCAAATTAATTAATTTATTATCACATTGGCTTTAACTCATTAATTGATTATATATTATTATTTTAATGGGAGTTAACATTTACCACCTCATCATTTCAGCAGGCCTGATAGTACTTCTCAACGCAGGCTTCTCTCTCCTTTAATGTAAGTAAAACAAGGTTTAAATAAACTTCTTATTGTTGGAGTGATTGATTGCTGATTAATTGGTGGTTAGATAGGAGGTATGTGCAGTTGGAGCTGGATGAGGACACTTTCAAGATCCCTGCAGATGTAATTTATTCATTCAGCCAATTAAATTAACCACGTAGATTAAAGTTGAGACATTGGCAGGGTTCCTCTTGACTATAATCGGAACAGTATTCCTATATGCCTCCAAGATGAAGGACATCTCCTTCGCTTCTCAGTTTGCTAACAAGTAAGAATACCATAGCAATATAAGAAGGAGACAATATTTATGAAAATCACTTTACTAACTCATTTCTTTAGGACGATGGAGTTCTGCCACTAGAAAAGAATCTTCAGAAATGTGCAGAGGACTAGAGGATTCCTCTTCAACAAATTACTCAAGAACGACTCAAATAATCAGTCAAAAACATCCTTAGTCATTCCATCTCTCAAGGACGCCATGGAGAAAAATTCATAACTAAGGGCTTTACTAGGTTGAACACATTTCATCTCTATAAACAACTTAATTAAGTTTTCCTTAATCCTAGTCAAGCAAATTCGATTAGGAGTATAATTTCTAGGATTGATTGATTTAGATGATGAGGAGGAAGAAGAAAAAGAAGAGGTAGCTTAAGAATCACAACAGTAGCAATAGCAGCAGTAGCAACAGGCTCAACCTGTTTAGGTACCTGGGACTCTTGCCGCTGCAACAGGAGCGCCAGGAGTCAACGCTCCACCTCAGGTCGCACCTAAAAAGAAATCTGATGATAACACTCAGTACTAATACGTCATCGAAGTAAAATTGTGTAATATTTTGTGCTGCAATAAGATTGAATTAGGTTAAGTATGGCTTGATTATATTTAAAAAGTTTATTTGACCTATTTCTGACAGATGTTCCCGCAAAAGATGGGCAGGCTGCTCACTAAGTGCTAAAAATAAAGCCTATTAGGTAAATCCCTCTCTTGAAAGATAAGGATAACCCAGTGTAAAAGCAAAATTATCTATGAGTCTATCTACTATAAATATTTAAGCCCCGTCTAATCCTAAAGAGGGCTAGTTTCGTTACCAACGGTAAATTGGTGCTTATGGTTTACAAAAGAAACATGCATTTCTTTGACCTGGCAACTGGCCTCAGGCTTTCAAAGTCCCCCTTACTCGATGACTATAAGTCAGAGCAAGACGGAGTGGTGACATATGACTTATCCAACCATAGACTATGGTACCTTAATCGCAAAGATAAAGAGCTCTACTCTTTCATCAGCCCAAACTTCAAGCGAGTTGTCAAGGAGGAGTCAGAGTTCCAAATCAACTTCCTCAAGAAAAGAATCCAAGCTATCAGAAAGAAGGACTTGCCCCAAACTAAGTCAGTCAAAGAGAGACAAATGGACAAAGTACTTGCTGCATTAGGAATTCAGCCTATTAAGAGTGCATATGAGCATTTATGGTTTAATTATGATGAGTGTCTTAAAAGAAGACTCTGAAAAGCCCTTCGATGTGGCTTCTATTGACGAGAATAAGTTCTTAGTTATGTCATTGCTTGCTGATTCCTCAGCCAATTTGGAAAGAGAAAGACCCCAGATCAAGTGGAACCCTAAGAAATACGAAGAAGCCACTGAGCGCCTCTTGACTTAGTTCAAGTCTCCCTACTGTACAAACTTGACTCCTTATTTCTTCTCCAAATTATCCGAGCTGTTGGACTCTTTCACTCCCTTGATCGACCAACCAAAGACCACAAGAACCCTCGAGCAGCAGTATTCTTTCTTCTTTACTCTTAAAGTCCTTAAGTCTAACCTCATCTCACTCACAGTTTGCGAAATAGACCTCAAGGACGTAGTTCCTGATGAAGCTATTTACAACCAGTTCTATCAGCAGTTCAAAAACACAGTAGTAAGAATTATAGAGAAGGGCTTTAACAAGGAATTTGCCAATGAGGAGATTAGACTGCTTTGGAAAGAGATATATGATGAGTGTCTACTCTCTATGAGTATGGGTCTGGGCATGATCTATAACTCCTTCTAAGAGATCAACTCAATTCTCAAGCAATCGCTTTCAGATCTCTCCAACAGTAAGAACAGAGAAAAATTAACTTTGTCTTTTTATTATCAGAGAGTATGCTTTACTAGTTATCACAAACTTCGCAAGACATGAGACTATTAGAAAGTTGGTGAACAACGAACAAAACTTAAATGAACTTTTCACCCTGCTTCACGATATCATGAAGATCTAAACTGACTAGGCTCTTGAAGCCATCAGCAAGACTACTTTCCCCAAAGGATACTTTGACCTTACGAAGTCAGAGCTTCAACAAGCAGTATACCAGTTCATTTACAGGTTCTGTGAGAAGTTCTTAGTTTTCTACACTGAGTACAAAGATCAGAGTCTCTAGCAAAAGAAGTACATGGAGAAGTTCGTAATTTCTCTCTTCAACCTCCTCTCACAACAGTGCTTGAATTAATTTAAAGTAAAATTTACAATGCTCTCAGATTGCTTCTGCTCTATAAGGTATGCTCGTAAGGTTCTACCAGCACTTAAAGTCAGAGCAAAATCAGGAGACTAGCAAGCACTAAGAAGTAATTTGCAAACAGTACTGCCAGAAAGTGCTTGGGGATGTAACCAATGTTTACCAACTCCTTTCACTCTATGTCAGCACCTTCTCAACTATGGAGGTGGATATTGCAGTTATGGCTCCTGTTTCTAACTCTATTATTCGAAAAAAATAAGTAACTCTCTATTTTTACTTTAACGATATTTGACCACTATCAACTTGATCGATGTGCTCAGCAGTTTCTTTGTTGAAATCAAGGCGATTGAAAAGAGCATGGAGAAGGTCATTAAACCCACATTCGTGGTGGAGACATCCCATCCTTACACTTATCAAGTTATCCAGCCCATAACTATCCAATGTAGAGGAGCGGAGTCTTTCATATTAGTCAATTCAAACTCTTCTTCGTTCCCTCCAATGGACTTCCTTAAAGGAGTAAGGGTAGTTGATCCTAAAACTGGAAATGATCTGTTCAGGATATCCTCAGACACTCACTACACACGTCAAGTTATAGAGTGCAAGAATGAAGTCAGGATTGAGTTCGAATACTCCGACATCAAGAAACTAAAGCTTGAGTATCTGATTGGTCACCCAGTTCCAGATTGCTACGGAGTCAAGTTAGAACTCACTCCTAGTATTATTAATTTCATTTTCATTTTTAGCTTTGGGTCTGAGCTCTTAACCTTGAATGACTATTTGGACTAAGTGCTTAGATCTTGCACTTGGCTGATTGGAAGATTCGCCTACAGCCTGATTAGAATCAGAAAAGTGGATAAGGAGACTGATGAAGAGAGAAACTACAAACTTCTGCTTCACTCCAAGATATTCTCAGGAGGTTTTGAAAATAGATTCCTTCATCTCTTCTCAAAGAGGACCATAAAGAGACTTCAAGAGCTCGCAGAGATTACATCAGACAAGGATCTAAAGTAATTTGTAATTTAATTTCATTCAATAATGATAAACTGATCTATTGGCATATTTTGCAGAGTAAGAGAAAGCAGCTGAATCTTCAAAGCAACCACCATAAGTGAAAAACACTCCTGAGGATGATATTCTCTTCCAAATCCTTCATGATAGGCTGAATCCCAAAGTAGATGATTTCTTGAGAATGCTCTAGCAGCAGTTCTCAAAGACTTACCTTATTTTGATAAGAGCATTGTTATTTTTTTGAGACTGTGATATGGGGGAATGTTGGAGGCATGACTGGTGAGAGAATGGTGCGAGCTGCTTTTGCTCCAATGATCAAGTTCTCTAATCTGTCCAGTGACTTTGCAACATTAGTCGAGGAATACCAACTTGAACTAGAAATGAATCATGAAATCACTGACTTAAAAGAAAGAGAAGCCAAGGTCGTTCATTAGCTTAAGGCTCACAATCACCACAAGTACGACTTGATTATGAAGCAGTGGGCAGTTGCCTCTAGGATGAGAACTTTCTATCAAGAGATCAAGAAATCTATCAGTGAGGCCATCGAAAAGAAGAAGGCAAAGTTGCTACTATTGAGAAACCCTAGTTCCACTCAGGAGGAGACCAAAGCCTCAGCCAAAGAGTAGGATGAAACTTAGATAGACACCTCTGTTTCAATGATAGACACAACTGTTAATGATGAGCTAGATCTAGAAAGAACTTAAAGTGCCCTTGACTATGATAAGGTTGAGAAAGATATTGAAGGTATCACTTTGAAGATTCTAGAGAAGTCAGAGTTCTTGCTCAGACTTACCATTCCAGAAGTCTGGGAACAGAGTAAGAACCAAGAAGCTGATAACTAAGTGCTACTTATGAGGACTACTTCAGATATTGCAGATTAAAAGCACAAGCTAATGACGGAGTAAGAAGGAGAGGAACCTCTAGAGAAAGATACCAGCAATGAAGAAAAGGAAGCAAAGGCTGGAGATGCTAAGCCCAAATAAGTGAACACCAAAGAATGGAAGAAAAAGCTGCACTAGTGGAGAATGATGCAGCAAAGCAAGGGAGTTATCAAATCTATGGAGGATGTAGGTTCTGGTAAAATCTTTGACTCCCTGAGTGGAAGTGTTCTTGCAACTCTGTAATCAGCTATCTCTCTCAAGAGATTAAAGAAGCAAGTTGAAACTGTCTATCTTAAAATAGGTTGAAGTTACTTATTTTGAATGCTAATCTAAACGCTTCTCAGAGAGTGGCTGGCTTAAAGCTTATGGGAGTTCTCATGAACAAAGAGATCCCTCATCTGTTTGACTTGATAAATTGGTTCTGCTCTTCTCTTAGAGGCAACTCTAATCATTTAGTTCACTACCTTGATGAAATCAGAGGCTGTGGAAAATTGCTAGAGCAGCAAGCTAGAAACAATTTCTTCAAGATAATCAATGGAATTCTTAAGAAGTTGGTTCGCAGCAAATAAGACACTGAGATGAGACAATTGCTCAACGCCTTGAAGTGGGACTACTCAGCAAACGATCACAAGCAGTTGGAAGAACTTAAGATATTCAGAGTGCTCAGGGACGGCAACAAAGAGTCAGAGAAGATAAAGAACTATTGGGGAGGCAAGTTCGAGTACAAGTTCCTCTTCAAGGAAGCACCTGCAGGTGGAGTACCTAGGACGAAAGAGCAAGATAGGAAAGAAGACTTCTCGCTCCTTAATTAAATTGAGCTCTCTAAGGAAGTACTGGACTTATTCGAGTTCGTACTAGTCACTAGTCTCGGCAAGTCCCTCAAGCCTCAAGATTAAGCTGACAAGATTAAGCTCAAGAACACTAGCTATCTTCATCACTTTAATTTGTTGAAGCAAGCAAGCATTAATGCCCTCTCTGGAGAGGATCGAATCAGTGGTAGATGTTGATGCCAGTATGTCACTCATAGCTCAGGCTTATGAGATAATCTTCAAAGAGTTGCAAAGCTATGTCGAATTCGTTCAGAAGTTTGAAGGCATTATTGCTTAATTTCAACTAAAACTTTGCCAATTTTCTCAAATTATGCATTAAAGAAAATTTCTGTTAGAGCGATAACTGGAAGATATTCGTGCGCCTGGTCAACAGATTCAGGAAAATGGGAGCATACTTTATTTAGCTCTTCTTTTGACTATTTTAATTATACTTTAAGGACAACCACGGGCTATCAGCAGAATTCGCATAGATATAAGGCGTTGTTGATGCAATTGGAGCTGCTGTTAATGAGGACTATGGGAATGAGTATGACAACGACTACGGAAACGACTATGAAGGTGGAGAAAAGGAGCCTAACTTTGTGGATATTGATGTGTAATAAGAAAATCTAGAGAAGGAGAAAGAAGAAGCGGAGTTAAGCAAGTTCTAGGAGTTCTACAACTTGATATTCACTAGCAGACTATTGCAAATGGTCAACTACATAGCCTCAGTCGTCACTAATTCTGCATATGCATCTCATATTCTGTTCAATATATCGCATCCTCAGAGAATAGGAACTTTGATTGGCATTCTGTGCAATGGCACTCCCAATCTCAAAATACTAGTGATTAAGATATTCGAGCACCTTATCAACATACTGCCTCCTGAACTATTTGAGGAGAGCATCCAGATTATGACTACTGGAGCCAACTCAAACACATACCAAGCACAGCTGCTTGAAAAGGTGAAAACTAAGAGTCCTCTGGGTCAATCAAACTGCTTCACTCGCCTCCTATTCAACTATCTGCTTGCAATTAGGAATAAGATCTGGGCCAGGAAGTTTGAGTCTCAGGGCATGTATGGAGTATCAAACGCCATCGTCACTCTACTAAGGAAGATGTTTGAAAACCCAGTTTGGAGACATCTCCACGAACAGGAGCTTAAGGATAGCATCAAACTCATC
This sequence comes from Tetmemena sp. SeJ-2015, assembly GCA_027382625.1. Taxonomy (NCBI): domain Eukaryota; phylum Ciliophora; class Spirotrichea; order Sporadotrichida; family Oxytrichidae; genus Tetmemena; species Tetmemena sp. SeJ-2015. Next base: position 21,603 of record JAJKFJ010003334.1, read on the forward strand.
CTCACTCTCAAATTTGAGGAGAAGGACGCCATCCTCAGTCTGTTCGGTGGAGAGTTGTAAGGACTTACCACAGGAATCATCGCCCAAGACAAGAACGAGAACAAGATTGCTCTGCTTGGGTTCGCTGACTACAAATATATTAACTTAGATATGTCACGAATTTATTTGTAGTGGATAGAGGACTAAGATGACTAGACTAAGAAGAACTTAAAATAATAATATATTCTCTATCATATTAGAGATATTATTTAACTTGAAGGTTCCCAAGACTACCATGAACTTCGAATCAAAAACCAACAAAGCTATTGGACTCTTCGTTAATGAAACTTCACAAGATAATATCGTTCAAAATAAAAGGCACAATTTTAACAAAGTATGAAATTTAGAAGGAAATCACAATAAAATGAATCCAATTTCTATATTTATTTATCATTCCTTCTTTAAGAAATCAATTTTTGTAACACTTCAAATATATCTGCCTTTTAAATTTGATAAGAGACTAATTTACCCTATAATGAAGTGCTGATCCTTGACCCTCAAGAACTTGTGCTATTGGAAGGAAATGGAAATAGACGCACTAACCAACTGCCCATTAAGGATTTGCTAATGGATCAGGAGTTAATGTTCAATCTAATTCAAGAAGGAATCATCAACCTTTCTAAAGTATCCTCAGAGAAAATGAGCATCGAAGAACTCAACTTCAAGCTCCTCATCACCAAGATCATCTACAGTCTCATCACTGAGAGGGAAGAGCAGTTCATTGATTTCTTAAAGCAACCACAGATGAAAAATCTATTCCAAGAGTTCCTCAACTTGCTCTTCACAGAGTCTTGCAAAGTACTCAAGACCCCCATCACTCTCCAACTTGATTGGGTAGAGCAAAAGTGCTTTGAAATTAGAAGAGCTGCCTGTGAATCTAAAATCACCCTAGTCAAGCTTAAAGAACTTTCAGGTTAGGTAGTCATCGATAAAGTATTCTTGACTTACAACTCTCACCAGTTGCAAAAGGAGTATCTAGACTATGACCTAGTTGGAGCAATAAATTTCGAAAACATAGTGGATACCTCAATGAGAGTTGGGTTCTTCTCGGACGATGATAGAGTTAAGACACCAGAGTTGATGGTAATTACAAGCACCGATCTCTACACTGAGCTAGGAATCAAGCGACTTGCAGAAGCTGAGGTTGTACTCAGCACTGAACTTAATCTTGAAGAGTACCTTGTGTTCCTAGAGAGACAGGAGAGAAAGGCCAAGGGCATCTCTGAGAAGCCAATAGTCTTGATAGATAGGGAGGACTTCGATGAGGTGATTCAAAAGTTCAAGATAGAGCAGATTCACATCAAGACTGTGGAAGTGGAAGAAGAGGAGAAGTCAGTGCAGGCTGAGTAAATCAAGCAAGCTAAGATAATTTGTGAGTATGTGGGACTAGACTATGAAAAAGTGCTTTCCATGGTGAAGCAGATTGACTCTGACTTCTCACTAACTAGTAAACTCAATGGTCTTATTAAGGATGAACAAAAGAGGGTTGAGGAAGAGCGAAAGAAGAAACAGGAAGAGGAGGAAGCCAAGAGACTCAGAAGAGACCAGGCTTATACATTTTAGCGAAGTGTTTCATTAGAGATAGCTTGATTATTATTAACCAATAAGAGGAAGAAGAGGAGAAGAAAGAATCCTAAGCTTTAAATGAAGAGGAAGGCTAGTCATAACTTGAAGAGAGTAAGGAAATAGTTGATTAAAACACACCACTTGAAGGAGCCACAGAATAGATAAACACCACCACTAATGAAAAATAAGGCAATGAAACCAAGAAACCTCAAGCTAAGAAGCCATAGCTAAGTGAGGAGGAGCAAAAGAAGAGATAATCAGTGAAGGAGGAGAAAGACAGAGATGAAATGATTTCCTT
>JAJKFJ010003370.1:0-23442 GCA_027382625.1 Tetmemena sp. SeJ-2015
GAGTCTACAGAGAAGTTTAAGATTAAGAAATCAATAAATTATTAGTATTCATTCATTTGGCCCTCCTCTCTTCTTATTATCTTTGGAAGGAGTTAGTGTTAATTGAATTTTTATCTTGCTTTTCAGTCCTTGGCTGCTGCCTCTGAGACTTCATGCTGTCCCTTTTAATTGTGGGAGGGGTGTTGTGAGAATTTTGAGTAGCTATCTCTGCCTGGCTTTGATTTGAGGGTTAGATTTCTATGGAGATATTAGAAGCTGCAGCGGTTGTTTAGGATTGAGTGGGATTGAAATTGCTGAGACTTATTAAGTTTGCAGGAGGGAGGGGCTTTTCTTAGAGAGGACTTAAGTGCATCAAGTTGCTTAAAATAAGGAAGATAAATGCTAATATGAAGAAATGCGAGAGGTGATAGCATTCATGGATTTCTATCTCAAGCCAAAGCTGCCTTAAGTGGAAAAGATAAAATTGAATTAAGAAAATCAATGGGCAAGTTGAGGGAGCTGAAATGCTAATGAACCCCTGCTGCTTGATATTGATTGGGGTTGAAATAGGCCAGACTCTAATCCTAGGTCAAAGAGAACTTACTGCCTATTCCTCCAGTGCTACCCAAAGAGTTCATCAGTTGCTCTTAGTTTATAGTACTCGAGAGAGATTAAGAATTGGGAAGGTCCATAAGTTAAGGAGCCTTATTGAAGCGTTGAGTTTGGAAAAATTAACTCTCTCCCAAATTTAAGTACTGATTCTAGTTGAAGTTTCTCTCGTCCCCTTATAAATTGATAGCAAAAATATGAAATTAGAATTTTCTTGACCATTGTAGAGATAGTTGATGCTCTTCCTTGACTATCTCATTCTATGATAGTTACTCAAGTCTTCTTCAATTATCATGTTCTGATTGGCTCTCTACATCTATGCACCAAAGATTGTTTGACTCACTTGATTCTATATTAAAATTAGCAATGCAATAATATTTTTGTTCTGCATGTTTCCTCCACTTAGCTGCATCTATTGCTATTAGCTTTGAATCATCTGGCTCTTCATGTTTTAGATATTTATCAGGTCTTGCTACTGTGAAGGCTACAGACTAGTCATTCTGAGAGCAGTATTCTAATCTTGTGGAAATCTGTGAGTCACTTTAAAAGATTCCAGTCTCTTTTGAAAAGGCTGATGTGAAGAGCCTTGCAGCCTGCCCATCAAATCTGTTTGTGGGATTGCTTGTCTGGTTTGGGCTTGAAATGTGGGAGATGTATGGTTTATCACTAGTTTTGGAACTTCCTCCATTTTCTTTTATCTCACATTTTCGTTGTGCATGGCTTCAACCTCTCTAATTAAGCAATATAAAATTTAATAACAATTAAATTTCTCTCTATCAGCTGTATCTAGCTCCTAGACTATTAGGAAGGCTTATTTGCCACTCTTCGCTTAAATTATAGGCTCGATTAGCAACTCAATTAAATGTTAATCTTATTTCTAGATTTGTCATCAATCTTGACCTCTCTGTCATCATCAATTAATCCAGTCTATTCAGTTTAACAAGCCTCCTCCACCTACGCAATCTCTTCCTATTCTGAGCTTATCTTCTTAGTGGTAGTAGACGTTATGCCTCTGGCCTCCCTATCACTATAGACTCCTCCACCTCCACCTCTTTTTAAAGATTGCATATCTCCTTCTTGCAAATCTTCTCCATCTCGCTGGCTATACTAATCCAGTTATTCGCTCCTGAGTGAGATATGTTTTTTCTTGTACATCTAGAGCAAGCTTCTTTACATTTCGTGCTGCTGCTACTGGCTTTCTGTCCTGTATAGCTGAAGTGTAGAGGGTTGGTTTTGCAGGCTCAGCTGATTCTACTACTGGCTGTAAATGGATCTTGAGCTGCCTTGCTTCTTTAGACTTGAAAATATTATAAGCATTATCAAGATCTAATTCTCTATATTTTATGTTGAAGATAGGGGCTACTATTTGAGATCTTGAGTTTGCTAGAATAAGAGAGCGAGGTCGATCTCTTGGTTGAATTAGCTCATCAGCCTTTGAATGAGTAGCTGATCATCGGAGCAGACTTGTTTTCCGTAGAAGTTTGAGTTGGCACCATTTTAGTTACCAAACTAACCCCCTCCTTGGTTTTTATTCTTGTTCTATTTCTTCAGCTCTTCACCTTAGTTAGGAAAAAATAACATATCCAAGTTTATATGTTTAGTTCAAGCAGTTCTGAAGATTAGAGATAGACTGTCGAGCAAGCAGTTGTTTCAGTTTGTCTTTCTTTATGTAGGCGCAAACATAGTCTGGATCAAATAATAAACCATCCTAATATATTTAAGGTTTCTATAAGGATCTGATATTTTTTGGGAAGGGAGAGGGGCGAGTCCAGAGTTATTAGACTTAGCATTAGGCAAATTATTTGGATCGTTTTTGGAGCAACAAGTTCCCATTATCTGTGGATTATATTTATAATTTATCAATTAAAATATTTGCAAACATTGATTAAGAAAATTGCTACTAAAATTATCTCTATGCTTAAACTTTAAAGGTTAGGTTGTGACTGATTTTGCATCTAAGAAAACATTGACTAATGTCCTCAATTTCACAACAGAGAATCCTTTATCTGTTTACCTCAGAAGTGACAACAAAAATGTAAATTATATTCTAAATTTTTTACTAAATAATATGTTCAGAGTATAAGTAGTGGCTCTTAGATCTTACTTAATGGAACATTCACGACTTTAGTAGCAAACTCAACCTCTCTAAAGAAAGTCAAAATATATTCAAACACACATGCACACCTTCAAGACTGTCTAATTCGTTCCCTAAATTAAACTTTCAGGAAGACTGTTGTTAACTAGGGGCAAATAGACTTAAAATCAATGATTTAACTTTGAATGCTTCTTCTTCCTACGATCCTGATAACTCTTCAGCTGTGCTGTGGTACTCATGGGCGTGTCCTCCACAGATATTCAATTGCTCTTTCAACACCTTTGGACAAAGGAATAACTCCTTCATCATTGATTTCTTCAAATTCATATCCAATTTTTAGAAATGCTTTGGCATACAATTAAAACTACACATTTACAGTCTCTACTTGGTCAAGAGACAACAGCTTAAAGCCTCAGCAGTCTTTGAGCTACAACATCAGCTTTCTTCCTCCTCCTATTTCATTAGCATGCTCAATAATAATAATTTAGAACTTTAATTTTTGAAATACCTCTTGCGAGTCGCTTGATGTAGATACTAGTTAGTACATAATCAGAGACTCCAGCAACTAAAGAGTCATTTGGCTTTCCAGGTCCAATTATACTTCAGTCTTCTTCAATATCATTTCAAAGAATTTCATAGAGCAAAAGTCTCCTTGTGGGTAAGGAAATGTAACTAATCTTCTCCTATTGGCTTACTGTGTAATCAATAGGGAGTTTATAACTATTTGAGTTGTTTCAGCGACATAGGATAGAACACAAAGCCTCTAATTTTCTCTGGCTGCTTATTAAGCTTTGCAAAATATACGCTCTGGCTAAATCTACAATTTGACTCTTTATCAATTTGTGTAGAGGCAAGGTTCAAATCGCACTTTTATTAACACTCTGAGTATCACTATTTAGAAGTCCAAGTCACCGCTGGAGATCATAATAGGCACTACTGTCTTGCTAGATACCTACCAAGATCTTTTAATTGACGCATCAAAGGTGCAGGACTCAAATACCTAAGCAAGTATAAAACCACAGTTAACTTTAGATTTGCTTATTAATGAATTAAGTGTGAGTAACTCTATTTTCACTTGGACTTACTACATATTATAATGCGCTTAGCATGCTCAAAGGTTACCAGCTCTAAACTAAATCTCTACTCTCATAAGAGTAATTAAATAAGTGGCTGTTTCTCTCTGGGCATATATGGCACTATCGATTTAGTGTAGTTTGCGAAAGCCAATAACACTATTTATGTGGAGCAAAACCAATACACAAATACTACCATGTCTGTGGTTCCCACAGTCACTTGCACTAATACTAGGAGATATACAATTTATAAGATAAATTTAGTGGTGAATCCTTCAGATCTGATTGAAGAAAAATAATATGGGAAGGGTTTATTGATGGAGTTGACAATTCTATAATCCTAATGTAAATTCCCATCTCACCGATTAAATGCATAACTTTGAACTTACCATAGTTTCTCAAGATCAAGCAAGAGTAGCAAATCCGAGTCTATCTAAGTGCTGGCTTAGATACTAAGCTACAAAATAATTCTAACTTTGGAGATTGTGAAATCGTGATTACCAGCAACTAAGGGTAATTCATTATGGATAGAATAAATTCGTTTGAAGTGTCTTGCGAAATAATAATTTCCATCTATCTTTAATATATTTTACGACAACTCAACAGATAAATCTTTGATTTTGAACCAAGGACTGCTCTGGAATGTGAAAGATCTTAGTTCCACTAGTGACTACTACACTTTAAATAATGCTCTCTATCTCAATCCATACACTGCTGCCAAGCTCTCTGATCATTATCTAAACGTGACGGTTTAAACAGCCAAGTACTTCCAAAAGTTAAGCACTGGCTCCTCAGATTCTTCTTCTGCAAGCAGCAATCGCAGAAGAATGCTTTAAGATAATAGTGACTAGTAGCAACAGTAAGATTAAGATAATTAATCTACAGATAATGATGGTGATGATGATCATACTGAGGACCCTACTACCCCTGTGAGCTATGATTATGATACACTCGCAAATATAACCTTGAGACTTGGCTACTCTAAAGTTATCTAAACTGCTAGGTCAATCTCTAATAAAGTTTATGTCTTCTTAATTTAAAGTCAAGTATCCTTGAGATGGGAGTAGTTGAAGTCGACTTATATAATCTTAAATTTATTATACTTACCCGATAGTTCTGCTTCGAATGCTCTTTACATTAAATTTAATGTGAGTTTACATCTCAAACTATTCACTAGCTTTCAGTGGCTTTTCCTTCAGTGGCAATCACACAATTTACCTTCAGCTGAGAACTTATTCAACAGTACACAAGGACTAGGTGATCCTGCTGCCTCTCAAGAAGTTCGACTAGTCTACAATCAATAGCTTCTACTAGCAAGTGTTTTTGGGTTAGTTCAGCTAGCTTGCAGTTGACTTTTATGACAGCGCCTTGAACTTCGTAAATTCCTATGATCAATCAATTCAGAGAGAAGAAAGTATGTGCTTTATTGTTTAATGATCTGACCTCTGATGTCACTTTGTCACAAGCGACTGTAGGCACGCAGCAATACACAGACTTTGATAAATGATCCTCATCTTATATAATATTCTTCTTCCCAATAGTATAGAAGTCTTACAATGATTATCCTCACTTCAAAATAGAGTAGTAAAAGAATTGAATTCTTAGATGAGGGCTTGAATCAGATAGAAAGAGATTTCTACCAGGTAGCATTGCTGGTGGAGATGCTAAGGGCAGGGAAGGTTACAGGAACAAGCACAGCGATTAAGAACAGCTACTCCTAGAAGATAATTTCATTCCTCAAATTCAGTCTGGGCACTTTACTCAACTACTATGATGTCACAGTCTCAGTGGATTAGGCAGATGCCAGATACAACATAGAGAAGACTGCACTGATAAAGGTTTGATGCTGGCAGGCTCTAACGTAGAGCAAAGCTTCTCAAATTTATTCACCTGATCAAGATTATGATGCCCTCTTGGACTACTCATTGGTATATGTATTAACTTTTCTAATGAATAAGGTTCTGTACATGTAAAATCAGTTGAACATTTAGCTTATCCAAAGTTCTCTCACGAGCAAGTAGACTTACTTCAATCAGATTAAAAGGAATAAGTGAGCTCAGAATGACGTGCTTCAGGCCGCTAAGTCTTCCAGCAAGATGATTACCATCTTTTAATAAAGTGGGGATGAATTATTATCTTAATCTTTATTTTTGCATCTAGAGTTAGACTTCGAGTAGAACTATTTACAAGGTATTGGCCAATGATTTTACCCCAATTCAAATCTCCAATACCCTTAATCAAGGAGAGTAAGAGCATTCATAAAATTTAATAAACTCTGCAGTGGCTTCCACTCTAGAGATAACTGCTTTTGAAATTGTTATCCACATTTAGTTAGCCTTCCTATCAACTTCACAAGCTAGAACACCTCTTCTTATTTCTCACAATTAAAATTATAAATCCTAGTTTATCCTGATAATGGCGGGGGAGGAGGAGTTATTGTCAACCCTAATAACACGAACAACGAAACCAATAATTTGTTAAATGTAATTTATAGACAATTATATAATTCGAGCACTAACACAAGCTCTGAGCTTAATAATGCATTGGTTAGGATTGACTCATCATCCGCTGTTGAGTTGTATTGCAAGCATGAGGTATCCTAACTTGGCTATCCCTAAGTTCATAAACTTCCTAACTCTCTGGATCTACATGTTCGGTATTTCCTTCTGGACAGTTGTCATATTATAATATTTGCTTTCATAAAAATGACTTAAGTATTTACACTCACATTTATAATATTTGTGACCGAGCAGGACGCAGATATGAGTCAGGGGCTGTTAATGCTAGTTGTGGCTGCTGTGCTCCTTGGCTCGATCACCTTCATTCTAATAACAACATAAGTATGTTAATTAATTATCATAAGACCATTTTACGGTTATGTGATTTACGCTCTCTACCACAGCGGCCAAGATGACCCACTCAAGTATATCGACGAGGACTAGGCAGAGAGGAGTGCAAGGATACCAAGTTCATTTTAATTCCTTTTGTTATAAGTGGCACGATGCAGAACTTGAGAGTGTCTCAGAGCTACAATCAGAACCTTGCAGGCATAAACAACAGCGACTACAACAACAGAGACATCTCTCACAATATCAACTAATTCATCATATCTTTTGTTTTTTATAGCAGGACTGCCAACCTGAGCAGAGGCAACTATAATGGAGATGTGGTTTCCAACTTGAAGTCAAGCGGAGGCTATCGAAGCACCAATGTTACCATGCAGCAGAAGCAGATGCGTCAACAGCCATATCAGGTGGATTAGAATTTTAACAGACCGAGTTAGGGTCCCTCAACCAACTCCAGACTAAACTATAATCAGAAGCAAGGCAACGATCTCTACCTCAATGATAAATGAGGATATATTTTGTGATTATTGTAATGACTTTGACTAGTTTGAGGGAGGAAATATCGAAGACGAGGATAAGAGTGCAGTCTATGATGACAGAGATATTGAGTTCACCTCAAGCGATGAGGAAGAGGAAAAGTAAGAGAGCTGATTATAAAGTATCATAATTATATTATTTTAATAGCAGCGCACCAAGATAGAATCCTCAGTCCAGGGAGAAAGAAGAGAGTAATTAAACAGTAACCACTAACAACCTCAGTCTCTACATAAACGAGATCTAGGAAGACTCGAGAGAAGAATCTAAAAGCGCTCTTAAGAACTAATACGGAGGGCCGAGTTATCTCCCACAGACTAATAGAGATGCACCCACTCCAGCTCATAACCAAGGGCTTTCAAATATTAAGGGGTCGACAATAGGAAAGCAGCACCATTAAACTTCAGGTAAGTAGTAACTTATTGAATATCTAGATAGAGGAAGAGGACAGTGACAGCGATATGAGTTCCCCTACACTAACAGAAAGGATTGATGAATCTCCAAAAGCTAACGCCCCAAAAGTAGAGGCATTAGATGAGAGAGTGGTGCTTACCAATCTCAATCTAAACCCAGTGCAAAGACAGTTATAATACCAGCCCAACTCTCCAGTCAACTTGCAAACCTAGTCTCAAAGAAGTAATGAGAACATATAGATTTCACACAGCAAGAATATTCAAAGTGGGGTATAATTTTATTTCGCTTCAAGAAGAGAATAGGAGAGGAGAAAAGCGGCAAAAAGATGGAATCAACTTAGAAGTTTCACACTTACAACAATCATTACAACAATGGAAGCAATTCACTCGAGGCAGACTAGTACGGGCCTCCTTCTGGTTCTGCAGGCAGAGCTAAGGAAATACTATAGAGGTCGAATCAGAAGCAAGGAGCGAACTAGTATTCCTCATTCAGGGTCAAAGAAGAGGGAGAACACAAACGAGAGTTATCCGAGGTGTATGCTGAGGAGATAGATCGTCTACCTGCTGAGCCTGAACCAGAGTTCATTCCGAATTCTCATTAACTAAATAATTTCCATTTTTAGGTTTTAGAATGACCCTAGTATAAATTCAAATGGAAACAGGCAGAGCAGAGACAGAGCCTTAGAGGTGAGGGATGATATACTAGTAGAAGATGACTCTAATAGGGGAACTTGCAATACGACTCGTTTCTTGATGATAGTGATGCTGTTCGCTTTGCTATTTGGAGAGATGGCAATTACTTTCGCCCTTTCTAGGCAGATAGAGGGAAGGGATCACTTGCTCTAGTGGATAGGAGCAGTCTTCATCATTGCTTTTGTGTTCCTCTTCATAATTGATTCCCTCAGACTGTTCATATTCAAACGCAATAAATAAAAAAACCAATCTAGTTCTAGTATTTTTTATATTCGCTTTCGTTTATGCTTGCAAGCAACCGCACTTCAAACAAGTAAAATGCGCAGCCTACTTCCTGCTCGGAAATTTCAATATTCTCGCTTTATAATATCATAGAATCAATTTTACTTGCTCGAGTAGAAATTTGTTATCTAAAAATAACTATCGCTTACAAACTAAATTGGTAGATAATTGCTATATAAGTTAATTAAAAATTTTCCTTAAGGAGTAATTAAATTTTTCAAATGAATAAAGAATAAATAATTTTAAAACATATTTACTTTAGCGAATAACTACAGCTGGAAATTCAGCTTTGATAAATTTATTATACTCACATTTTAATGTTAAAATTTCTTTTTCCTTTTTTGAATTCATGATTTCTAATTTTTTTTAAATATAAAAGATATTACTCATTTTACAAATAATCATAAAGTGTATTGTGATTTTGACATTTGCGATTAAGTAAGCTGTAAACTAGAATTGTAGAAGTAGGTCTCCTGTGCGTTGTAGTCTTTGTGGAATTTGAAGTAGGCGAGGACTGAGTTGTCTTTAGGGAGCAGATTAGCTCTGACTCTTTGGAGGATGTTGTTTTAAGCGAAGCCGTAGTTGCTAAAGACTAGGTGCCTCATCTGCATGTCCAGTGGCTGTGTCACATCCATCGAATTTCCTACTATGCAGAAGTCAGACGTGCTCACAGTCAAATTCAATAAGATATAATCCTCTCATTTATTTGATAAATTAGTGGCGTTCATAGTTTTGTCAGTGATGAATATACCATTCAAGTGGATCCTCATCTTCTTGCCTACTATAGACAAGGCGTAGTTGTTCCACTGAGAGAGGGCGTAGTCACTGCCCCTGAAGAGAGTAGTGTTAAGTTAGTTGTCGATGGTGGTGAGAGGAGATACCAGAACACCCTTGGAATTATACATGTAGGTAGTCGCTGTAAAGGCTAGAGTGAATAAATCTAGCTGCAATTTCAGCTGGTTATTGCAGTAATAATAAATTAGAAAACTGATTAGAATGGATTATTTTTATGATGCACTCGAGTATGCGTCCTCTTAAATTAACGTTTTCGTTATTGGACAAGGGGAAGCGAGCCCACATGGTTATTGAGGCGTTTGAGAGATCGGTGATGCCTTCAAATGGATTTTTAAATTGGATGAAGGAGTTGGCACTGCGGTTGAAGTTAGCGAAATAGATGAATGGCTCCAGAAACCCATCATACAGAGTAGCGTTTTAATTAGGGCACTGACTAATCGCAAACACCTCCTTGTTTACTAAACTTTATAATTTAAAAGTGAAAATGCTAAAGTTTAATATTCCAGGTTTAGGAGAAGGAAAGCAGCCAACCAAATTAAATATTTCTTTATTTAAAAATATTTTTTTGCAAATTAGAAGAGAGTTAGTAGGGTTGCTGCATCTCCTCTGCGAAAATTGATGGGAAGTGAAATGCATTTTTAAATATTAGGAGGATTATTAGTGCATTTAAATTTATATTATTCTGATCTGCCTCCCTCTATTCCCCAATCATTCATACAAAACGTAAAACTACTTGCTTTTTTATTTTAAACTATACAAAATATGTTCACCTTATAGTTATTTCCTGATAATTATAGTTATTGAATTAATAAATCAAAAGGGAAATATAATAATGGGACCAAAGCCCAAGGCAGCTTCAGGAGCATCCAAGCAATCCTCCACCTTCAGAGCAGTAGACGATCTCATCTCAGAGTCAGTTGCTCCCGCTGATACCCAAGCCACTCAAGCTTATTTCGTAAGTCCCAAGCATAAACAACAACTACACGATCTTATCACCTCCTATTTAAAGTTCTAATGGTTTAACTTTCAAATAGGAACAAGAGGTACAAAAGCTGAACGAGAAATATTTCCAACAGTTCTCAACTCTCACTCTTGGAAACAACATGAAGCATTTGAATAACATGCGCACTTCCACTTTGGTGTTCGGAGGCATGACAGCAGGCATCTTTGGCTTTGATGGTCTCTAAGGAATGGGTTTCTACATCGCACTTATTCTTTTCGTGTCGGCAGTGATCGCACTCCGTCTGGGCTTCAAAGGACAGCCATACTTCACCTCACTAAACTAGGCAACGACATCAGGCATGGGTGCTAACCTCCTCACCTACCTGCTCATGTGGGTCATGTTCCACAACCTCGTCTACGTTCTCTGATTACATAAACCGCATGCCTGAATAAGTTTAAGAGAGAGAGAGCTATAGATGATTAAGAGAAATACTGATGTTTAATTAAGTGAGATGAAGTAGTAGTAGTTGAAGTAGTGAACTCTAGCATGATGATTTCATAATTTTACAATAATTATTAGCTTTAATTGTCTGTTTGCAAAAGCAAGCAAGAATTTAAATGGAGTTTTCACCACCCTCTCTCAATTCATATATGTCACACTATAACTCACCCTCTATACTCGGACAGAGCATGTCTTCAACCAATAATTATTACTCCTATCAATAGTAACATTGATAAATTTTATCCGCATTTTATCTTCTTATCAAGGGAGTGCAGGTGGAGCAGATCCTCTTTCTGACTTAACTAGGCTGCAATAAACAAATGAAGCTCTATCCTTTGATGTGAAAAACATTCTGGACAATAAGCAGCGCATAGAGAGTGAAAACTTTCTAATGAAGAAGGAAATTCAACGAGTTAGAGAGCAAAATCAACTTCTACAGTTAACTTATCATTTATTATAAGCATAGATAGTTAAAGCTTGGAGGGGGAGGGAGTTCTATAGCCAAATAAAGTACGTGACAGAGTGAATACGGCAGCTTCTCACAGTACTAAGGAATGGATAACTCTCGCAACTCCCCACCACCTGACAACAATACCTCTAACTTCAAACTGTAGATCAAGAAAACTTAGAGCAAGGAACACAATAAGTTTTATAATCTAAGTTTGGCATTTATTTAAGACTATGGACTATTCAACCCAGCCATCGACTAACCATGGAGCACTACCTAATATCTACAACAGTGGGAGCAGGAATTAAACCAGGCCTCTCAATAGAGACAAGTCTAATGGCTCCTACTCCAGTCGTTCTCAGTTCTCTCTAGGCCCCACAGAGACTATAACCATAAGGAACTAGAATTTCCAAGGAGCGAATCAAGGAGGCAACATGCTCCCATCACTCTATGGAGTAGAGGACTTCAACTAATAGATAGTAAGACTGCAGCACGAGATCCAGTCTTCACGAATGACTAACAGCGAACTGGAGAAGAAGCTGAAGGAGTCAGAGCACAAGAGGCATGAGCATCTGCGCAAAAACCTGGAACTGCAAAAGCGCATACTTGAACTGGAGAATGAAGTAAAGCAGCTCAAGGGTAGGATAAAGGAGATCATGCTTAAGAAGGCCAGTGGCATTCTCAGAGAACAGTAAACATATCAAGGCAGTTGCAATTGAGAGTGAATGTTAAAAGTAGATAAGTTGAAATGTTTATCAGCAGTTGGAGGAGCAACACGTGAAGATGACTAAGGAGTTGAATGAGTACAAGAGTAAGGAGGAGCGGTTCCTGGCCCGAGTTGAGGCAGTCAAGATGAAACATTTGTGACAAAATATATTCTTAGTTTTTGATGACGCTTAAATAGCAGAATGATAAGTTTCGAGAGGCAGTAGAACAGGAAAGAGAGACCATGATCAAGCAAATAGACAATTACAGACTGTTCGTGGCTGAGCTCAGAACAGAGGTAACAACCTAAAAATTAGATTAAAAGCTCCTTATAGACCCAAGACTAGAAGAGCTTGATAACTGAGTTGAGAATACAAGTCTCCACACTCAACTAGCAGAAAGAGTAAGTTAGCAAATTAACTTTAATATAGTATAGATCTACCTAGCTTGAACTAGCCAATGATCACGTGGGAGACCTACAGTCAATTATTGATGAACAGAAGGTGAAGGTAGTCAACAGTCACAACTATATTTCAAAGTTGGAGAGCCAAGTAACAGAGTAGAAGATGGAGATAGAACTCATGCGGAGGAGAGCTGAATAAGCAGAGGATCAAATGATTCAACTCAGGAAGCAGAACTATCAAATCCTTAATTGCATTTTGACGTGTTAAGTAGCATTATTTCTTTATCAAATAGAGTTGGAGAAGAAAGAGTTGCAAAATATGTTGGACGAGAGTAATAGAAGGATAAGAGACCTCCAAGACAAGTACTTTCAAGAAATCAAGAGTAACAGTATGTATGGGCTTTCGCCCCAGTCAAAGTGAACATTCCTCACTCGAAATCGATTTATTTATTTATTTCAAAGTCATTGCTCACTTTAATAATTTGTGCTAGGATCAATATTTGTGTCTCTCCATCAACTGTAAGTATAACTTGGCTAGAGAGTATCTGGATGGAGTAAGTGGTCCAGAAGCTGAATCTGAATAAATATTGATCGAGCACCACTGATTGTTGAACTGTGTTACTCGAGCTGTAGAGATCTATTCTTAACCTAGTCCCTGAATTACTAAGGACAATATCAGCATACTTATCTATTCCCATAATCACTTGATCATTATTTTTATTAAAAAACTCGTAAACTATTTCATATTAACATTCATTAGTGCTGTTGAGAAGTTGAGGGAATATCAGGAATGAGATTGTGACTCCATTGGAGTCCACAAAGGAAGGGAATGGGGAGAAGTCAAGCTGCTTCAACTTGAAGGAATTGCCAAACTTAAGAAAGCCAGGAGAGGGCTTGCTGCACTGACAGACTTATTCTGGCTCTGAACTCATCTAGATAGTCACTCCTGATTAAGTAAGTAAACTAAAAAGAGGGATTTTTATTTTCTTATTTTCTTTACTTATTATTTCATCTTCTACGTCGATCTCAACATCCCTCACCTAAACAAATGCTTAACTTTATAATAATAGCAAAGAATGTTTCTAATTAAGTTAAGATAAATTTAGAGATATTCAAGGCCTCCTGGTGCTGCTTTTATACAAATTATATCTTTTGAAATACGTCGATAATAAGTTGATGATGAGTCCTGAAAATAGTAATGAGAACCTTGGCAAAGGGATACTTGGCTCTTTTCTCCATTTAGTGGTGAGTAGTGGTAGACTTGTAGCGATGGCACATAGCTAGGAACACTGTGATTAAAGACACGCCAGCTGTAATTGCGATAGATGCAGCGTAGGCTGAAGTGTTCTCTTCATAGTAGCGAGCAGAGCTTGCCATAGATAGCATTATCAGTCTACTGCTTGACTGCCTTTGAGAAGATTATCGTAAAGGGGGTGAGGTGAGTAGTGTTGCAAGTCACATAACTGTCGTTGTTTGAGTAGCTAGTGTTCATACCTGCGCTCAACACACTATAGGTACTACTTAAGAACAAATTAAAGTAATATATCCTATATTGAGATAACTTGTGGAGGTGACAGTGGCTTGAGTGTTGACATAGACACAGGTGAAGTTGAAAGTGTCCCTGGTGGTCGTGTCTTGATTAGCAGTTTGAATCATCTGCCTTTGAGTGTCGTTTATTTGCATCTTGAGCTCGAAATAACCAACAACTAATATATTCTAAAACTATGAGATAGGAAGGATGCTTGAGCTCAAGTCAAAAGCTTAGATATATGGATAGTTATTTTGTAAGTGCAGAGGTCTTGTTTGCTTCTAAGCCATACTGAATCAAGAGAGAGGACACTCCTATAAAATATACAGATAATTAATTAATGTTATCTATTTATAGGTCTCTTAATAAACTTGCGTTTGAGAACTTCACATACTCTCCTATAATAAAATTGCAGATTCTGAGCGACTTGCGTATTTATCTAACTAATCTGATTGTATCAATAGAGTTTTCCAAAGCGTTAAGAATTTAAGAACCATGGTCCTAATGAGCTCAGGGTCTTCAGAGTAGTCAAAGGAATAAACCTTAATTTTCAATAATCTTGAAGAGCAACAGTGAGCACAGATAGTACATTTTGGAAGCTTAATAAAGATAGATGTTGAGACTAGCATCAAGTCGTAAATAATGACCACCACTGTCTTCTCAATTCATTTAATCGAGCAAAGATAAAATATATTTAGCCCTCAGTTGTCTGAGGATAATAACATCCTTTAATTTCTATTGGGAAGAGTCGCTTATCAAATTCATATTTTATTTGGTAAGGATTAAAATTTAATTTAAAGATAGACTGGCTGGATGGCCTTAGCTACTCTCTAACTTTGGCTAATCGGTGAGAGCTCCATATTTCAAGAAATTATTTTGACTTGTTTTAATGTCGAGGATCGTCACATTGATTGCGCAGTTGGTGTGAAGTTGAGCCTAGCTGCATAAACTCTGTGGTAGGTTGAGAGTAGAAGGGCAACTCCAGTAACAGCTGAAAGCGAGTCCCATCGGGTCAAAGCTACTGCTGCCATTTAGGATTATAGACATAATTTAGACTTTGATACGATTATATTCATCAATAACTAAAGATTGGCCTGTTATAGTAGCGATCAAATCTGATACCTTAACCTCTAAATTTATGTACGTGTTTCTGGAATAGAGAGCAGTCGAGTCTAAGCCCATGAATTAAAGATAGCAATTTACAGTTTCAATTTAATGAAGATGCTTTGAGTGAATTTGAGTGTGTATATTTTCTAAGGAGTGAGGTTCTTCATGACTGAGGCTATGAATGTGACTATGCTGGTGTTTTAGGTGTTGACTCCATAGTAAATTTGATTTGAGTTGAGCACTTGAATGCTGCTCCAATTTGGTGTCTGAACATTAGTATTAGGGCAAGTGATAAGCAGCAATATGAAGTATTTAAGATAGATCGCAGCCACTGTAGTCAGTTTATTTTGTGATGTATACTCTAATAAAGTAGATGTCACTGGTCCTGCCAGTCTTATCAGTTGCATAAACTGAATACAAATAACCAGCCTAGTAGGCTGCTGAGTTTACGAGGGTCCTTGCTCTCTCACTATAGCTCAGACTTAGTTAAGAAAGTTACATTATAAAGCAAGCATGCTAAGGTTGTGTTAGGGCAAGTCCAATTTTATAATTACATATCTATAATTATAAAAAAGCTGAAACATTAGTGTTATTGTAAAGTACAAATGGACTTGCACCATCGTCAAGGACATTAGGGCCGAAGTAAGCCAAAGAAATGCAAATAATACCATCTAGACTTTTGAGCAAGGGTGCCATTATCTATCTTTGAAATTCATCATTAAATTGTATTTAAGCATTGCGTAATTATCATCTGTGCTTTGAGGAGGAAGACTTTAATTTGATAATAAATTTATTGATTTCTAAATCTGAACCAGAAATCTTCATTCATTTTAACTGGTAAATACTATATTGCAATTCAAAGTTATATTGGGTTAGAGGAAGTCTATTGATTTAAGTATTCCTGAAAGTAGTTGCCACAATTTAGGAAAAGCATATTTCTTTTTATTGAAGGTGACAAGAGCCTGCTGATTATATATTATCCTGGTTGCACCTGTTAGAGAGTTAATATCTCTGTATCTAACTAGTTTATAAATTTGCGATCAGTCACAACCCAGGAGACACTTTTGAATTAATAGTAGAGACCACTGCAGTAGAGATAAGCAGTAGGATTCAGCTCATAGCTATTATCATTGACTTTGTCAAATATGTAATTGGAGCCATAGAGTATACTTGGACAAGAGGACTGAGTGCTTCCATCTAAGTAGTAAGTCACACTTATCTAAATTCCTTTCATGATAAACCAATTTATCAAAGATTAACACAAGTTAAATTATAATAGAAAGATTAGTAGTTCCTTAGACGAAGACTATGAATTCGAAGGTGTAACTTTTGCTTAATCTCAAGTTGAAATTAGAGGTAAGATTGAATTAATTTCAGACATATATATGCTTTTGATAAGGTGGTGGAGATATCTAAATAGAACTGTGAACCTGCGAAGTTACAAAGAGTATTCATCTGCGACTGGTTCATAAATATATCCTGAGGGCAGTTGACTTTGTAGCCTATGGAGTATATCTAATTGGGATTAGGATCGAGGAAAGCTTTGCTGAAGCTGAAACTAGTGGGCAGGCTGACAAGTTAATTGCTCAAACCAAATGGAGAAGAGTAGCCATTATCTATCATGAAGTTCTAATAGTCGAGAATATATAATCTTAGATCAATAAATTTGAGAATGATAGAGTATGTGGAGGTGAAAGAAGTGTTGAAGGTGATGGTTGCTGTGAGCTGTAGCTTTGGAAGACCACTTATTTCGTACCTCTGATTGATAGTGAATGTGTCACTTGATGTGTTGAACAATTCAAATATAAGAAAGTGTATTTAAATTAACTCATTTAATTTATAAATTATGCGAAGGTAAACTTAGAAGTGTAGTTGTGACTCCAGGTGACCTTATTCATGTTTATAGTCTGCACAGTTTTAGTAAAGTTATTGTAGCAGAGATTAGTCTACTGTCTAGCGATTATTCTGACCAGGTGATTCGTATTATTGCTGAGCACATATGTGTCATCAAAATATTCAACAATCAATATTGATAATGACTGAATAATAATTATCATCAGCTCCTTGAGTGAGATTGTTCATATCAAGGACGAATCTAGGACAGAGTAAGTTCAGAGTTCTTGTGAGGACTAAAGTATTCTTGATCTGTAAGTGAGAATAGATTGTCGCCTGCAAGGTTATGCTGAAGTAAAGAGGGTCAACTCATACAAATTAAATTCTTTAAATAAAGAACAACTACTGAGGAGTTGAGGTCAAAGCCTTGGGAATTATTTTGATTGAAGATACTGCCCAAAACATTGCTAGTCTAAGCTGTATCAAAATTGTTACCCACACTAAGTAACAAGAAATCTGCTTAGTAGCCCATCATGCTCATCATACTTGCATTCATCAGACTTCCAGGCACTAGAGCCACCTTAATTTAGGTCTTGCTTATATTAAAAATAATGCATGTATGCATCTTATTCTTGCTAGTTGAGTAGGCAAAGGTGAAATCAATTACTGAAGTATTAAGAGTAGAGGGATCGAACTGTCTGCAGCAAGACCCATCGAAGTAGAAATTATCTGTACACACTACTAGGTCCTCATCCACGGCCCACACGTAGGAACTAAGAGAGGGGTTCTTTTCATCAAGTATGGATGCTGTTAAATTTGTAGCTGCAGTTAAAATAGAGTCTTAAATATAATAAGTATAAAAGCATTTACTATAATGTAATGAGTCATAGAGATTTTGATAATCAAAGCCATCGTCTAATCTGAAAGCATGCAAAATAATTTGATCTCCTCCTGCGTTATATCCTATGTTTGAGTACGATGAACTAAATCTGGATAAAAATTTAGCACACTTAATAAAACTTATCATCAAATTGGATGCTTAGATCTGTTGATCAGACCTTGCCTCACCATATATTCTGAACTCGCGTAGCATGCCTACGAATTTATTCATTCCTGTAATTGAGGATGCCAGAGAACTATTGACATAGCCTTTATTAGTAGTAATGGTTGTAAAGGCAATTCCTTAAGTTGTATTTGTGATCGTGCTACTGTCCAAAGAAATTATTATTTCATAGCTATTTTAAAGAATTGAAGAGCATCATCCTTAGGGCTGTGCTATTTGAAACTATAGCGAGATGTATCCAGTTATCGTAGGTCTAAGCAGGAGTAAGAGAAATTACTCTATCTGAGGATGCAGTTGTTTGAGGAGTCACAACGATTCTTCTAAGGAAGTCTGTGGTCAACCCAGGCAGAATGGAAACCTAGGTCAGAATAGTTTTTCCATTATTTGAATTCATAATAGCAAATTCTA
Organism: Tetmemena sp. SeJ-2015; assembly: GCA_027382625.1. NCBI lineage: Eukaryota > Ciliophora > Spirotrichea > Sporadotrichida > Oxytrichidae > Tetmemena > Tetmemena sp. SeJ-2015. Next base: position 18,259 of record JAJKFJ010003370.1, read on the forward strand.
ATCTCGACTATTATTTTAGAGTTTGAATTCTCAAATAGAACCTATTGAGTGGATTAGTTAGCAACTTTGATGAGAGACTTATCTCTGATCCACAGTTCAATTGTCATGTTGGCTCTTGCACTTCTCATGCCGACAGTAACTCCAGTATTGTAGAGAGTTGCTGAAGAAGTGGCTCCATAGCTGCTACTAGAGTTTGTAAAGTTTGCAGCGAGTCTGCTTGAAATGCAGGGGCCCACTCCTGAAGAAGGGATGAATTAGGTAGGATTGTACAATCCTTCTGCAGATGAACAGAGCTATGAGTTAGATTCAAAAGCAAGTCGGCCTGAAGAAACATTCTGGCTTTGGAAATTAGGCACCAACACATTTTAGGTGAATACTCTGTTAAAGATAAAATATATTATAGAAGAAAAATTTATCCAATCACCATTATGATTTTAAGATTGTTGGCCTAGCTGAGGTTTCTTAAATGATTTAGATTGATTGAAGTAAAAACGTGAATCCATATGAAGTAGGATTAAGAGCAACGTTTAACTTGGCTGGTGATCTTCTTGGAAGCGATACTTGATGAGGCATAGTTTGGATTATCTCTCCATCAACTAAAATTAACCAATTGGCAGGATGAATTTGGCTGTAACAAATAATTGATTAAATTAATTACTCTCTCTCTCCTTAGTTATTCAATCCTTCTCTATTTACATATCTCTTACAGAATTGATTTCCTGGAGTTCTTAGTTCTCGCCTTTCATTAAATTTTCTACGATATTATTCTCCTGTATATTTTCATCTTCTTGTAGTACCTAATTCAGTTAACTCTCTTGACCTATATTTTACTCCTCTTGATCATTACTTTAAAGCTTATTTATTTCAAATTCCTTAATATCAGGTTGCTAATAATTATTGAATGCGTCTTCAACTTGCTATTATCCATTAATCTAATGATTATTGGAATCTTCTAAGCTAGAGGGTAGTGCACTCTGTGCTTGGATCATTCGACTTTGTTCATCCTAATTTCTCTTATTCTACTATAGAGCCATCATAATTTACTTCCTTGAGAAACTGGGATCAGGGCCAATCCTCTCTCTTTATGATCTTGGCACATCTCTGTTCACAGTTTAGTGATGAGGTTGGAATGTACTTTAATTATAGCAGAATTCATCTTAGAACTGACTTCTGTACTAATTCTCGGAAAGATCATCATTTTTATTCTCCTCAGGGCTTTCATAGTTTTAAAATCTACTCGGATCTTGATAAATAAAATTAGAGAAAAAAATATTCTAAAATTAAGTCTGTTAGAATAGAGGAATAGAAAATACTTTTATATTTACAAATTGTCTAATTATTTTATAGATATCTTGATAGTATCCTTCATTATATTAATTATTCCTATCTGCAACACTATCATTTTCAGTATTTGATTCTTAAAAGTGTGAAATGCTCTAATTCTCGCCCTAACTTAAATTTTATTCTGAGTCCTCTTCTTCATTCCCTTAATCTTGATGGTTTTTGAATTTCTGCTATTTCTAGCCATCTTGCAATTTATCAATACTCTTGAAATTCGGTTTGTTTTCATAATAAGAGTAGGGTCCTTGGTCTGCATTAGATTGTGAGCTGGATGTGTCTTTCTATTATTCTAATTTAGGAATCTCCAGCATCTCTCCCCTCTTTTGCATTTCAATTAACTCCATCTCTCTCTCCTTCAACTCTCTCTGCTATCTCTAGAGAGACTTCTAAATTTCTTGCGAAGTTTGGAACTGAGAAAAGTGAAGGATGGAATAATCTCTTTATCTAGACTGCGCATGTGGGAACATGTCAGGATTGGCAGTCATGTAATTGTCAAAATTGAATCTAAAGCTCTTTGAATAGTAGTATTTCTGCCTGAGGAGCTCTAACTCTCTGTCACTTTCTTAAATTGACTAGCCAGCTGCCCTCAGCTGTCTTTGTTTCAGCCACTCTAAAATCACAATCAAACTCTTTAATCTGTCTGGTTTAAGAATTACTTACTGCAATCGCACTTCAGGTAAACACCTCCACAGTTGTGGCAAAAGTCCATCCCACAGGCACAGCGTATGTGATCGCATCCTCTTTTCTTTTCAACGAATATCTTACAGTCAAAAAATATAATAAATATTTAAAAGGAATTTTAAAATAGTGGCTATTATATTTAGGATATTGATATTTTATCCCACTTATTCCATATCTCAAAGTAAAAATAATAAACTCTAGTTTCTATACTTATTTTATAATTATAGATGAGGTGTATAAAGAAGTAAATTTGGTTTTTACTAATTTAGAACAAAGCTCTCCCAAACAATAATATTCAAAAAATAAGAAGGAAATTTTTAGGATTCTTCACTGCCTAAAATAATTAAATTTAATTATTTTATTAAATAAAGCATAAATATGAGTAAAATAACATTTACAGCGAGGGCACTATATATTACCTTGGTACTTCATGATTATTTAAAACATCTCATCATTTTTGTCCTTGATTTAAGACTTCTGAAATTCCACGCAATTCATTCCCTAATGACCTTCTATATAAGGGACCTTGCAAACCATGCATTACTCAAGTTTACAACTGCTGCAAATCTTTCGTGGTTGGTCTTTATCCTAGATTTCATCCCATTTTATTGAATTCTCACAATCCTTCCCCAAACACCAATTTATAATAAAAAATATTGTAAACTCAATTCTACAAATTCCTTAATAAATTTTACTGAATGCAAGTCAATTTGCACGAGTTAAAAATAAGTAAAATGTTGAAATATATTGAAAAAGGAACTAAGATTTAAACTGCAGAAGAGGGATAAGGGAATTAATTTTATATCACTTCATATACTGAGCCCAAACATGGAACTTTTCCATAACCTTGGGGAAGAAAGCATTCACACTTTCCTTGAGAATATTTACGAACTCTTTCTCTGCCTCGATGTTATAATAAATAGTTCTGATAATAGAAAGGAATATATAAATACTCACAAGCACATAAATTAAAGCATATATTTATTATATCCTTGTCAGGCATGAACTTTTAATACATAGCTGTGAGAACTTTCTGATGTTCGAGGAAATTGAGATCTTTAATACCTGCGTGGATCATCAAGTGGAATAAGTTTAGGATAAGTCTCTAATAGTTTCGTAAGTAAAGGAATGACTCCACACACTTAGTCTAAATAAAATAGGAAATATATATAGCTCACCTATAATTTAATCTTGAAGAGTTCATACTTAGGATGTAGATTTCCTCCCATTCCTTCAACCATTTCCTTGCAAATTCAATTATAGAAAAATTGATTATAAAGACTTATTATTCTAATGGGAGGAGCGAGGATATTCTTTCCTGGTGGATTTTTGCCAAATATGAAGCCGAAGTCCACATGGAAAAGATGGCCTACTTTATCGATAAGCAGATTTTCTAAATGTCTGTCTCCCACAGCTAATAAATAAGTTACTGTGCAGTAACCCGCACAAGATTTAATGTAAGTGTCTAGGAGTTCGTCATATCTTCTCTCATCATTCAGAGCTAAATTCCTTAAGAATACCTCGATGGAGTTTCTATTATCCTTCAGAATGTCTTAGATAAGCTAAAAATTAAAGAAAATTTAATAGAAGATGGTGGTACTGTCAGGAACAAACTCGAGCATGCCATCTTAGGTTGAGAAAGCTAAAACTTTGTAGGCTGTGAACTTAAAGTCCAAGTTAACTTGTTTCAGTAGATTATCCATCAAAGTTAAAATTTGGAGCACGAGCTGATCCTATCTCACATCATCTCCATGCTTGTACATCACGCTATAAAGAGGTGGATGGGGGCCTTAGGAGTTCTAATCTTTTCTCTTGTGACCATCCTCACCAATTTAGTAATGGAAAGATAGTTTTAGAGGGCACATCGCAGACTTAAAAACGAAGCATTTCTAGGGCTCAATACCTCTGACAAATATCTTGGGGTCTATAGGAATTGGCTTTGGTGGATCAAAATGAGTCATGTCTTTTATACCAGATCTTGATATAAATTTCTTCAAATTTTCATTTTTCTGATTGAATTTTTCCTTCTTATTTTCTTTGATAGAAGTAGCCAATTCATATAGAGACTACCTGAACTGAATTTGCTTATCAATACTGTCTAAAACATGTGGACTATCTTCACGTAGTTTCTCTCTGAATTCATTATACAAGTTCTTAAAGTATTATTGCATCTCACCATTTTCCTCGTTATCAGATTCAAGCATGCAATGCCATTAGAAAGAGTTGGCTAAGGTCTCATCCTGTACGACTTTCCTAAGCAGGAACTTTCTCAGAGGGGACTCTTTAAAGTTCTCATACCTATAAGCTTGCACAAGTTGAAGCATTATAATGTTTATCTGGTCGAAGTTCTATTTCTCAAGGCATCTAACAGCCACTGTTCTAATCTCATTAAACCTCTCATACTATCTTTCAAATGAGATTTGGGGCTGATAGATTCTGTTCGCACAGAACATGAAGGAAAGGAGAGGAAGAGCTTGTTCAATATCTATCTCTTACCATTTCTTAAGCATCTTCATGCCCTCTTCTTCCTCTTCTTTTTTAGTCCAATCAACACACTGCAAGAATTTTACTAATGACTTTTTATTACTGGTCAGTGAATATCTGAAGTGCCAAAGCAAGGCCTTCTGTTCTACACTAAGAGGTGAAAAGTCTGGGAGATTAATTATTTCATTTATATCACCAGTTTCCATCTCGTTAGGAGTGAGATCCTTTGCTCCACTTTCATCTATATCTCTTGTTAGAATATAGTACTTTTGAGTAATAGGGTTAGGCCTCTTCAAAAAGTCTGGAGTGTTCATCATTATGAGGGGATCATGGAACTTAGTTATCCCTGAGAATATGGAATCCTCTCTAGCTTGACTTTAGAGATTAGGATTCTAGAGTTATTGGATCTTTTAAAAGAGTGAATCAGAATGGTTAATTGAGTTCGAAGTAGTTGCTGTGTACTATTGCATCATCTGCTAAGGGAATAAGTATTAGCTCTTGAGCGAGTGATTCAGCGTATCTCCATAGAGCACAGGATTTCCAAACTCTGGGAAAGATATCTCAAGATAGGCTTGATTGCTTTCTATATACTTTTCAAAAAGATCAGCATTTATAGCCTCTCTAGATTGCTTATCAAGCCAGTCTCTATTGTCAGTCTTTAGCATTTGATTTTGAGCT
>JAJKFJ010003406.1:0-23355 GCA_027382625.1 Tetmemena sp. SeJ-2015
TTTCGATAAGCTATCGAACAAGCTGCAGATCAGGGTGTGTTTGAGCGATTTTAACTGCCACGAAGTTGTAACTCTCCATTTATTATTTTAACCAATCACCGATTTTAATTAAATTTTATACTATAATATAATGGCTTTGGGTAAGGAGGAGCGAGGTTTGGCTCAGCTATGTCAAGAGGATAACCACCGATTAACTTTCCTTAAGAGATTTCTCCCATCTTGAATAACACCAAGTTCTCTGTAGGAAATATTGGGATGGGTGATCAGTCTCAAATTTACCACCAAAGAAGGCCCTCCAATGGAGCTCTTAGTCTAAATGTGACTGACTATATTTAAGATTTTGTAAGTTTATATGAAAGACAATTAATGTGAGTGGAGCTCCTGATCCAAGAAAGAACGATATCAACTACGCTTGTTTACTTATCAAAAGAATGGAATTAGAAATAAATCAAATTGTTTTAATGCAAAGTAGAAAAATTAATTTTCTGAATTCTTCTGTCAAAAGATAAACCTCGAGAGACATTCAACCTACTTATGCCGTGTTTTCGAGAAGTAAGAGCAGAGCTCAGTGGAAGCAACTCGTAAAGCCCAAATTCGAATAAAGTTGCCAGACAACACAAAACCAGATGTGTTGATCATGTTCATTGACCATATCAGCATAGGAAAAGAGTGGCCAGAGAAGATTGACCTCTATATCGCTTAAAATGTAGTGCTTATAACTGAGGCTTTAAAGATGACTCAGCTGGAGAAGAGATTTCTCATGGAGATCACCATGCCCATGCTAAACAGAGAGAACGTAATTTTCTTTGTCAAAATGGCTTACAAGAAGTTGAGTGATTCTCGCGATGAAGATGAGGTAGATGAGCAAGATATTATTTATGAGTAGATTGGATTTAATAAGAGTAGTTTATTAAGATGCTGACTTATAGAGCGAGAATCATCAAAAAGAGGAGGAGACATTTTGGATGGAATTCTTGAACTACACACTCGACCTATCAGCTGCTAACATCCAATATTTACTCAAGAAAAAAGCTGTCGAATTACATGGTGTACTCGAGACTAACGTTATCACAATTTTCTAATCTCTATGAAGAATCTTTAATGATGATTATCGATGAGATAATAGAAAGAGCTATTAAGTTTTATAGGGCTGATTTGACTTACGATTCTTCAACTCTCTTTGAAACCTTGATGAAGATCCGTGGTTGCGATTCTATATTCCAACTTCTTGATCAAGAAAAGAAGAAAATTCTGGATACAGAGCAGACTATCTTAGACCAAGGGGTGAAGCCAACTTTGACTTGGCGAGTTCAAAATTTAAGTGGCAACTTCTATAGGGAGAGTGATGGATTCTGGGTAGAAAATGCTTAGTGGAAACTTGCTGTCAGCTACTTCTCTAACATTCATTTCAATTAGTATCATGATTTACTTTTATCTCTAATGAGGAAGACGCCTTGAATATATAATTGAAGATGATGACTAACCCATTCGATGTCAAAAGCAACACAAAAGACTACTTTAAGAAGAAGGACTACTTTCTACCCTCGAATGTTGTCGGCCTTTACAATTCTAATCCCATAGATGACTATGAAGAATACGATTTGAGAGATCAAGAGGAGATCAACAATAGAAGGAAGTAAATTGACAAGGCGAACTAAGAGTACCCAACTCACTCCTACATAACAATCGTAAGTTCTGCTCGTATTGAATAAAACGAGCCTCTAAAAGATCTGCAAATCAATACTATAATATGCTCCTCTAAGGCTCCCGCTAATCTGAAGAAGATAGAAAACTTCTATCCAGAGGATTACGATGGGGAAGTGACAATCGAGATCTACTTTAAGATTAGGTACATCTACTCTGCTGTGTTGCACTACATAACTCGCAATTTTACGCATTTGATAACCGATCATTGCATTTCTTTGCTTCCAAAAGACTAGTTTAAAGTCCTTCTCAAGCACAAATTCCTCTCTGTTACTCAAGAAGATGAAGTAGTAAAAGCATTATGTCTTTGGCTGAGAGGATAGGACCCGACTGAAACTCTTAGGTTAGATTTAGCTGAGCTTCTGGAAAATGTTCAGTGGAATTATGTGACTACCGCCTGTCTGTTAGATGTGATACGTAATTTCGCAGGTATCAGGAGGAACGATGCCTTCAAAAAGATTTTCAAAGAGGAGTTTCAACTCAGGCTTAAGTTCAAGGCAGACACAACAAAGCTTCAACCCCCTAGGTTTTGCTATTTTCGATTTAAAACTTATCTCATTCTATTTGCTATAAATTCAATAAGACTCAAACAAATCCTGAAGCTGTGTCAAAAGTCTCTAAAATGGCAAAGGCTCTGCTGTTCATTAACCACGACGACTTCTTTTCTAAGCTTTTAGAAGATATTTTAGAGCCAATAGATCTTATAATCCCTCATCTAGTGAGCGAGGGAGGTGCAGGTGGAGGGGTTTCAGAGAACGCACATAGAAAATTCTTAGAAATTTAACTTCTTCAGAAGCAAAAAGAGCTCCAAGATATCTAGTAGCAGCTCAATAACATGAACCTGATAGAAGAGTTAATAGCAATCCCTTTTTTTCTAGCAAATATAGAGATGGTAGATAGCCGATCCAACTCTAGAATGAACAGGAGTAGATTGACTTAAGGAGGTAACCATCGCGCATCGTACGCGGATGACCAAGAGACAGTAAAGAACAGTATGATCAACTTACTGAATGTGATGGATGGACCAGCCACTAATAATAAGCATCATCAAAATTAGTAGGACGGAAGGTAAAGCCAACCTTTTAACTACAATCCTCAGCAGTAAATAGATGCTAGTAACCTGGGTTAGCATTTGAGGAATGCCAGTCAGGAGTTTGTTAAAAAGATGAATCTTAATGCAAATGGTGCTTCTCCCTTTGAGGCTTATGAGAATCAATAACTCCCTGGGAAGAACAACAAAGTACGCATCTTCTACCAAACTCAATCTGATGAAGAGGCAGATGAAGAAGGTGATCAAAGTATGATTAAAACTGCAAAGCAGGAAGTTGGACAACTCTTTCCTGGTGCTGAAATCGGCAAAATCAATGCTCAAGATGTCTTTAAGATTGATTGCTAGATTGATATTTTAATGTGGGAGCAAACTTTACCCAGGGCTATGAAGACGATGTTGAGGACCAGAATTAGCAATAGGATGACGATGATGAAGAGGAAGAAAAGGAAGTTTTTAATGCTGCTAATGTGAAGACTCTGCCTGGCGGGCACCAGGACTCAATCAAGACTGACTCAAGACAGAATTAAAACGTGCTACTTACAACCGAGGGACAGCTTTTGAGGCAATTAGACTAGGGAGGTAACCATAAACACCAATAGCAGTCTGTAGTGCCTCCTCTGTAACTGAATAGACTGTAAACCAACCAGTAGCCACACATGCCAGACCTCACTCACAACATGAGTCAGGAGCTCAATAACTTCCAGCCTGATCAAACCAATCAAGAGTTCATGAGGAGGAAAGAGAAGAGCCAGGATTAGGATGAAGAGCTACAGTCCTTTAATTCAGACTCTATCGTAGTGGGTGGTGGAAACATAGTACATCAAGATATATGCATATCATAATTAACCATAGTTTCAAGCTAAAATCTGAATAGGAATAGCTAAGTCTGCAAACCACAGAAGCAGCCTGTGATAGTCATTGAGCACAGAGAGATTCAAACGTCTATCAATCTCATTTTAACAGCCAGAGCAAGTAAAAGAGCTAATGAGGAATCAAATAGGTTGCTTTAACAGCCATCCTTAAAATAGAAGCAAAGAGGGATTGATTAGAGTGTGTAGCTAACCATCCCTAGCTATAGAGGATTATCTATTGGTGTTAGTCTCGGACTTGGAGCTCAAGAGTTTGAGCATAAGTAAGAGCGTAGGGTATATTCAGACGCTTAAACTTAGTTTGAGGAAAGTGAGTGTCCACTTATAATTCAGACTGTCTCTAATAACCAAAGCAATAAGACACTTATTCAAAACCTTGAAGAGAAGTGATTAATATCATCATTTCATATTAGAGCTAGATAGATCTGGATCAAGACAACAACCCTCAAGGGACTATGAAAGAGATTAAAACTAGACTTAGTAAAGCTACACTGATCTTCAGTAAAGTTAAGTGTTAGAAAGCGGCTGTAGGGAGCGCCCTGAAGATGGAATCATCAATCAGTTAGAGAATCATGAAGGAAGTAGAGATCAAAGAGCCGCAGGTCCGGAGGAGCGAAAGTAGTCAAGACTTCAAAGTACCACAAGTCCAAACGGCTTGGCTGAAATAGAGCAAGAAGTTGCTGATCGCTACTTAACTTAGAACTTATTCAGTCAGCGGTTCTAGGAAGAAGCATAACTAAATAAGGGTTCAAGATTGAAAGGAGCTCATGGGACATTGGACAAAAGAAATCAATAAGAGCAAGCTCAATTCGTGAGAGGGATGTAAGACTACACTTAATACATCCAATAGCATAGCAAAGACGCCTTTGATTCGAACTTTATGGAGTAGTTTGTCGGGAGCTCAAACCCTATAATAAACTCGAGTTTTCCAATAGCAGGTTTAGATTAAAGAACCTATGAATCACTTCTATAAACTAGGGTGGATGCCGAGTAGTAAACTAGACTTAATCACACCTCAGAGAAGAATAACAATATTTTTTCACCCTCATCAGCTGCATAGGCCTCAACAAAGTCAAACACGAACAATCACAGTCATATCAATCAGTCAGTCCTATCGCAAACATTCCAACAATCAACTTCCAACAACTCTTCAAAGCTTCAAGGCAAACTAAGAGGAATTAAGAGTCCCAAGAACGCTTCTAGCTTTATCAATACTAGCAATGTCTCTCTTTAAGTTAACAACAATGCCACCAAAGGAAGAGTAAACTCTCAAAATAGAGGACAATCCGTTTAGGTAATAAAAGCAGAAGCGCCGATTGCTTAAGTACACCACTATTCAGCCTAAACATAGAACACGAATGAGTCTAAAACTCACCTTAATGACTCTTATATGAATGCTTAGAATATTCTCTATTTCATTTTTGAAAAGTCTCTGTATGTTTTAGAATATCCACTCGAGGGCAAGATCCCAAAATATGGTGAGAGGCAATAGCAAAAACGCGATGAACAAAAACGCCCTTAAAACTTCTCAGAATCTAAACTCTAGCGCTATTGAGAGTACTGCAGCCGGCAGCAGTTAAAACACCTAAGGTATTAGATCTATCAATAGGTTCTCAAATGCTACTACATCTGGGAGTGGCCAGGCAAGTCAAGTCCAAATCAGAAATTTAAGTAACACTTAGAGTCAGAAGAATAACTAGATTCCTTCCACTACTGGAAATCAAAAAATGACAAGAAGTGCTCTGAAGAATTCTCAAAACTAAACTGTCTACTAGTCTGTGTTACACTCTGGTAGGGTGGCTGGTAATATGCACGTACCAATTGTTGGAAGTCATCACAAGATGTCTATCCCAACATCTACCAAGAACAATAAAAATATCCTGTCAGTTCAGAAATTACTAGAGGGGACTAATTAAACTCTGAATCTAGCTTCTTTGAATCAAGGATTGAGCAACAATTTATTAATATCTTAAAACCCCTTATTCTCGTATTATCTAAACAATGAGAAAAGATGGAATCAAACTATGGATCTCAATCTGCAGAGCCCTCCAATTTAACAGTAGTACACTACTTTCTAAAACGCTAAATCCAGTTCGTAAAATCTAGCAAGTCCAATAACCTTTGATCTTACTCAGCTTGCAACATTCAACATCTTAGACTAGATTTAAAGCCAGGCTCAAAATCAAAACATCCAAAGCCTATAGAACACTTCTCATAATCCTTTAGCAAGCCTGGGCCAGCTTTAACCTTTTGGGAATTCATAGCAACTTTTGGTAAACCCTGGGTGGCTTAGCTACTGCTAAAGTCCAAGTGCCTAGCTGCAATTGCCAAATGGCTTTAACTTTGCAAACTACTAGAGCCTTGGGCAGTTGATAGGTCAACCACAAAACTTAAACCAAGGAGTCCAGAATTTGATGGCATCTCTTGGAACAATTGAAGAGGTGAAATCGATTGAGCAGATAGTGTCTATGAGTGACCCTAATTAATTCTTAGATCAGAATGCCTTGCAAGGATTTGGATAAGTTAAGTACACTTCTGCAAAGGGACAGACTGCTTAGCAGAATCAATTGAAGATGTTCTTGAACACAGGTAATGAAAAATAAAGCAGCAAGAGTGAAAATCTCTTGAAGAGTTAAGGGAGCGGTCATGGTGGAAGTCAGAACATGCTCACGTCCTTGATATCACCACAAAGTAATACTGCCTCTGGAGTTAACGCTCATAACATTTTTAAAATTTTCAAAAAAGATCATCATTGAAAAGGCTTTAAAATTATTTAGAATACAATCATTTATATAGAAATCTGTTATATTTAACATAAACTTGAATCTTCTGAATGCGATAAAGAACAGTTAAAATCACAGTAACACAACAACCTAAGCAAATCCTTATGGAAATTTAAAATTATAGCAAAATTAAGTTCAGCATTAGCAAAATCCTTTGCAATACTCTAATTAGTACCAAAATCATCCTCTGAACTCGGAAAACTAGAATGAAAGAGGAGGCTAAGGAGGTCTTTAGTGAAAATCTACCGATAAGTTTGAATCTGATATCTCTCTTATTAAGTTTATCTTTGAAATATTTACCAAGTTTTATAATAAAATAGTTTATCTTAATATTTCTAGAGTTCACTCTTTCAAAATGAAGCCAATTTCACTTTATAAGAAAATGATTCATTATTGGTTTGAGTAATGCTGATGAGGACGAATTCTGTTCAATTATTGAAGAATGATGAGATCAAGATAGATTTATAATTAAAGAAAACAGAAGTAGGACAATGGCAGATGTAAGCTATCATCGCGAGAGAACCCTTATAAAGTTAAGTTTTAATTCATTCTCATAATTAATTTACGAGAGAGCGAAAGTGAATATCAACAAGGCAGTCGAGTTTGAGCAAGCCGAAAATTATCAAGAAGCTTTCAACAGCTACCTTTAAGTCTTGGAATGCTTTAAGAGCATGATCAAGTGTAAGTCTTTAACTTCATCAGTTCCGAAAATTTCATTCCAACGACCAAAATTTTATGCTCTATTTTGGATAGAAACAAATTCAACTTTCATTCCATCTATCTATCTTCTCCGTCCTAAATATTTTTACTAAAGTCTAAGCACATTTCTTAACCTTATGCTAGGTGAGTCAAATCCAAAGATTGCCCAGTCTTATCGCACACTCATGGACTAGTATTTCGATAAGGCTAGCTAGATTAAAGGCAAGCTACCTCCTAAGGAGCCAACTATGGATGGCAATATGAATGGGGGTGGATCTGGTAACAACAATCTTAATCCAAACCAATTCAGCAGCAATAACAATGGTCTTTCCAACTCAAATGCTAGCAATGGAAGTTCAAATAACAACAACACTAGCAACAATAGACCTACTACCCCTAGAGGAGGTGGCGGTGGTGGAAATAATGGGTAAGATTTTGAGTTGTAAGCTAAACCCATTTTAGTGGTGGAAACCCACCAGAGGAAAACAAAGAAGAGGATAAGATGAAGGATGCTCTTTCTTCGGCTATTGTGAAAGAGAAGCCTAATGTAAAGTGGGCGGATGTAGCTGGTCTGGATCAAGCCAAAGCTTCTCTTCAAGAGGCTGTAATATTGCCAACAAGATTCCCTTAGCTGTTCACAGGAGAGAGAAAGCCTTGGAGAGGTATATTGCTCTACGGCCCCCCAGGTACTGGAAAGTCTTACCTTGCTAAGGCTTGTGCAACTGAAGCCACTGCAACCTTCTTCAGTATAAGTAGCTCGGACTTGGTGAGCAAATGGCTTGGAGAAAGTGAGAGATTGGTCAAGTAGCTGTTCAAAATGGCGAGAGAGAGTAAGCCTGCTATCATCTTTTGCTATAAATTCATCAAGATGTCAGCTTGATATTGTCTTATCTTCATCGATGAGGTCGACTCCTTGTGCGGAAGCAGAAGTGAGGGAGAAAATGAAACAAGCAGAAGAATCAAGACCGAGTTCCTCGTTCAGATGCAAGGAGTAGGTAACGATAATGATGGCATCCCGATTATATTTGAATAATCCTATGTCTTTAATCCTAGTCCTCGGAGCCTCAAATGTGCCTTGGGAATTGGACCCAGCTATTAGAAGAAGATTTGAGAAGCGTATCTATATTCCCCTCCCAGAGGTTCATGCTCGTGCAACCTAGTTCAAGATCAGAATCGGAAAGACTCCGAATAATTTATCTGAGGATGACTTTATCCGCTTGGCTGAACTAACTGAGGGCTACTCAGGCTCTGATATCACAGTTGTGGTTAAAGAGGCGATGATGTTACCAGTTAGAAGATGCCAATTAGCCACTAGATTCATGATCATTAGCATATGAATAGAGATTAAAAAAGAAAATATATCACTCCAACAGGTCACTATATGCCAACTTCAAATGACGATCCAAGAGGACAGCCCATGACTATACATCAGATTCCTAGACCAGAGCTACTTAAAGCACCTGAGCTAACTACCGAAGACTTTTTCAATGCACTTGTAAAGATTAGACCTTCAGTTGCACCTCAGGACCTCGAGAGACAACAGTAATTCACAAACGATTTCGGTCAAGACGGATGATCATATTTGTCTGATTTGCTGCCAAAGTCAATATATCTATACTTATTCTAACCTTATTGATATAGATTTGTCAGCCATAATCATATATGCTGACAATAATAAAAGCACTCATGGGGGCTACATTCGTCATGTCAAGTAATGACTCATAGTTGAATCTGCAAATCATTCCAGTCTGAGAGCATATAATATCGTTAGGCCACTCATCGTTATAAAATTATGAGCAAAATAAACTTCAAGTTTCTGAGGAACTCTCTCACCCCCAAAACAGCACCCTCCTTGTAAATCTCATTCTCTCCATCTTTGAATGCTATGAACTGACCTTAAGCTATGAAAATTATAGCTCTATCTTTGGTACCCTTCCTGATCAGTCTTTCTGCAGGATCAAATTCAGTAATCTAAGATAAATTTGCTCTCGCATATTTAATATGAAGTAGTTTTGAGAGCATTCATGATAAACTTCTCATCCTTTCTGTCTATTCCTTTGAGGAAAGCCTTCACAAGAGGATTCTTTAGCATGAATTCCCTCACTTTCTTAGCCGCTCCAGAAGTTGCTGTGTGCTTAATCGCGGGATTATATTCATGTCCATATACGTTGTAGTGAAGCACCTCCAGTGATTTTCTAGCAGCTAACTCCATGATACTTCATTACTTAATTAAAATGTGTTTGATACGATAGCACTACGTTTCAAAGATGATATGTGCACATATTTTCTTACAACTTGAGGATACTTTCTACTCTCACTTTTAATTTCGCCGAAGGGGAGGACAGCGAGCAGCCCATCTGTGTCTGCCATCACATCATACTTGTGCTTTTGATTATCTTTTTGAGAAACTAGTTCACTCAAGCACATAAAGCCTATCATCTCTCCTATTCCTAGGTTTTTGACTTTTTAGTGATCTATTGCTACGAATAGTTCTCCATCCAGTATTAGCCCAAAGAAGTCTATCTCTTCCCCCTTTCTGCAGATTAAGTCGTTTCTAAATCAAAGTTAGGAAATGAAGTAATTCTTTCTCACCTTCTAAACTGGAGAACCTTGAAAACTGTTTACAAAGATGAATAGTTAATTTCTTAAAATAAAAATAGTATGTGCTATTTATTAAAGATGAAATCTCCTCAGATGAGTATCCCTTAAAAATAGGAGTCTCTTCTCGGAGAACATCGAAAATCTTCTTGATCTAATTCGTGTCTACATTTCAAAGTTAAGTAAGAAAAAGATTAGGCAATTCTTCTTACCAAGATCGTTAACTAGTCTCATTAAAAAACGATGTCGATTTAATTTATTTGTTTCTCAATTTTAATTAGAAAGATAACCAAATGCAAATGAAGTTAAAATCTAGGATAATAGAATAATGAGGAAAGAAAATCTAGAGTGAGTGAGTAATAGATCAACTCTATTGGGTAAACTTAGAGGCTTGAATATCCCTGAGCAAGGCATCATACTTATCCTAGAACTGTTTCATTTCATCTTCAATGCATGGGCGTTCATTATGTTAATTATGCTAAGTTTGATTTTAAGAGGCGAAAACTTGTCTACCCTCTGAATTTGATCTGCTTTGCCTTTATTGAGTTTAGCTGTTCTTTGCCTATAAACTTATAATTTAAAAGATTATTTTAATTTTAGACCTAGGAATCTTGATTTCTATAAAGGATTCGAGCATTATAATCAGAGTCCAAAGTTTTATTAAAATAAGTAAGTCCACTTTAATTAAAATGAGTTTGCCCTTGGAAATAATCTTGTCTGAAATCTCTGTCGGTGGCATCTTCATACTAGTTTGCAGTTCCTTGGAAAGATCTATCTGTAGTTATTGTTTGAGCTATTGGTTGGAGTGATTTGATATGTTTCCTAGGCTAAACCAAAGGAGGTTAATTTTGATATTCTTGAGCATGACTTTGATGATGAACTGGCTAGGCGTTGTTCAAAGGCGGCTTGAAGTTATAAGATACCTATTCTGGAACAGGGGATGTGCTTTAACTGAAATATTTTAGATTCATTTGTTTAAATAGGTATTAGTATAACCTTGGAAACTCTATACATTAGGGAATCTCTAAGCATAAGAGACATTTTGATTGGAGTATATTCCATTATTGAAGAACCTATCTTGCTCACTTATCATACCCCTGTAGGAAGGAAGACCACTCTGGATAGTGATAGGTGTTAGTTGATCTGGAATCTACATCTGATTTTGTCCCTAGCCGTAAGGAATATAATTAGGAGCTATTGCAAGGTTCCCATTACTGCTTTAAGAAGTAAGCTTTCTGTTTTGCTTTTCTTACTTCCTCTACTCAATTGATTTCACTAGCATGTCATTTACATTTACCACTTGTTAAACAAACTCATCTGCCTTTTCCCGCACGATATCGTTATTTCTCTGCACTTGTTTCATTGCTTCAAATTTATTTACCATAGAAATATCTTTGAAATATTTAATTCAAGTTGACCTTTGATTACTGAGATTTATTACTAAAAATCGACCAGCTGGGCTTTAAGGCTTTGATTTTCACTTTCTTGAGAATCAGCTTACGTTTTTCCATGACTCAGCAGCTACTTCAAATGCTGGTTCTCATTTTGAAATTCCATTAAAAATGATAATCCTTAAAGAATTTAATAAAAGATTGGCTTGTATGGAGCTTAGAGCTTCTGCTTCTTCTCTGTAGCGTTAATATTCCTCCATGACGCTTTAATTTGCTCCAATAAGTTCCTTGAGTCTGTTTTCCAACTCTCCTATGAGTGAAGTATAATAGCCCTTCTGTCTCTAGTTCTCCTCTCCTAGAGACTTCAACTAGGTTGCTAATTCTTTTCTATCTTTGCTGAGTTTCTTGCACTTCTTTTTATAATTACGCTCACTCTCTCTGAAGTCCTCCAAACTCTGAGCTTTCTAGCGCTGATGCTCTTAGTCCTAGGATTACAGTTAAGTTAGCAACTTGTCATTCTACTTCTTCAGTGTCAAATTTTCCTTCATTAACTTTTCCAAAGCTAAATATCATTACTTCAAGTAAGTAAGATTTGAAGCTTTAGAAGATTGGTCTACTCTTGCCTTCAAATCTTAGAGAGTACGCTGATGCTCCTCTGTTTGAATTTTATGATCCTTGTCATTGCTTTGATAATGCAGTTTATCATATACAAAATAAGTTTTTCAAATTTACCTTAAGTATTAGCATACATAGTCTTTAAAAAGCTTTTTATATTAAGTTTCTATTTGAACATGAGTTCACCGAATTTCTCTTTCTCCCTTTGAGCTTTCTCAGCATGCAGTCTCTGCTAATTTCTTGTCTCCTCATTTTAAAGGTGCAGCTGCAAATTTTAGTCTTCTAGCTGTTTGACCTTAACTTAGAGAGCCTTCATTGCACCTGCTATGGCTTGAGAGTTAGACGGATTTTACATTTCCTTAAAAATAATCTTTAAATTAAGTAATAACAATATTTTAGGAGAAGTTGGATGACTGGAGATGTGAAGCAGTTAAAGGAAGCTGCTAGTTGTAGTTAAGTGCACTCTAGTTCATTTGCAGTGGAGGATAGGCCATCAACGATTACTACTAAACACTTGCTGCATCTCTAACTAGATGTGAATTCTCCCGTGAACCGTAATTCTAAAGATTAGGATGGTTGTAGTTGAGTTGGGTCTGATTTACATGGTTACTTGGTAGATTTAATTTATTGAATAGAAAGAAAAAAAAAAACGAGAAGAATATAAAGATGAGTCTGTGTGTGAGATATGAGAGAAGAGTTTAGTAAAAGAGAAGATGATTAACTATTGTGATGGCTCTAGCCTTATCCGTTCCCAGATATCTTAGTCAGATTTATCATGGATTGCGCAGGTACCTGACTAAGCATATTTAAATCAAATGAGTTTTAGCTGCTTTTACTATGATCTCTATTATTTCTTTGTCTTCCCATTTTACTTAAATCTTCTACATTGATAGCTTTATCCTGCTCCATATCAAAATAGGCAGATCCCGAACCCTCAAATTAACTTCTTACATTATCTTTTACACTTCCTTCATGGACACTTTACTTTCTTCCTTAGAGCATAACCACGTGATTCCCCAGGAAATCTTAAGTGTTCTCAAAAGAGACGATCTCAGCTCCAATTCTTTGCTGTTGATTCCTCACTTGAGAATTATTCATAGTATTCGATTTACTCTCATGCAAGCTTAGCGCCTGCAGCTCGGCTTGAATTTGCTAAGTTCCGATTCCTCTGCTCTGAAGATCGTTATAAGAAGATCCCTGAGTCTAATTAAATACTTTAGGTCCTGAAGTTCTATTGCCGTATTCTTCTATTCCACCTCCACTCAGCACTTCCACATCGCCTCTTTTAGCAGCTGCTGCTTTACTTCTATTTTAGGATACCTATGAAGATCTCCTATTGTGTTGTGATTGAGAGGAGGAGTTCTTATATGAATGATGCTCTTAATTGAAGTTTTAGAGATTAGGACTCAGCATTTTAAGATCTTCTTCATCGGATGACGAACTGTAAGTTGAGCTGTTGTGATCCATGCCTTCTAAGTTATCATCAGATGTCTCTGTTGGATTATCGTCGTTATTCCCTTGAAGTCTACTCAAGTTGAAGTGATTATCGTTTTCTTATTAGAACTCCTTCTGAGATTTCTGATATTCTAGATCCTTATTCAGCAGCTACTACTACTATTATTGATAAGGATGATAGCTTATTTAAAACTGCGAAGATGTTTACTGGTTCTCCTTATTTTGTTAGTCTATGTTTTGATAGTCACTGAAGATTATCTATGAGCTAGAATGATTTTTAGAAGATGAAGAGTACTATTGAAAAATATTCTGCGGCTGGTTACTCTTAGACTGGAAATTACTGTCTTGCTAGCTTAAGTATGGCTAGCTCATGCTTCGCTCTATGTTATCTTATCTCTAATTAAAGCACAAAGAATTGTTTAGTATATAGATATAATTCTGCTATTAGCCATAAGAGTCAAATGATTAATTCCTAAATGCTTGCTCAAACTACGCGGAACATTGCTTCATGCCGATCTAAAAATAATTCAATTTAATCATTTCAAAATAAAAATCTGTAGAGGTGGAATGTCTCTTTTCTTTTTCTACTTTATCATTTATCCCTCCTGATTAATTGACTTCTACTTTGACTTCTTAGCTTTTTTTTTATCTTTACTACTGCTCTTAATCATAGAATGGCTGCTCTAATTTCCATTAGATTGAAGTCTTCCCTCTTATTTTGAGTTACTTCTTTGCTTTTCAAAGTGATGAGGCTATCTCTAATCCCCCTCAGGATGCAAAGGGTTTTGAAAAGAGTTTGAAAAAGCTGAGGAGAGCTAGGAAGAGCTAGATTCCATAAATTTGCGAGCCTAAATCTTAGGTATTCTGGTCTCCTTGCCTCGCATGCCCAGAGTATCTTAGTCTTTATGACTAGAACTATCTCTAGAGTGCTTCCCATTCATCTATTGAAGAATTTAATTAAAGTTCATGTCTTTGGCTATTCACTTACAAGTGAATTTTTGTGGAGAGGGTGGTGGTGCGCAATCATACCTCCGTGACTATTCGTTTGAGAATCCATTTTAATTTGTTTCTTTCGCTTATTTGAATTTAAATTTGCTCACACTTGGGAATTTAACTCAGTGAGATTATTAAGGAGAAATTGTTTGGAGAATTATAATTAATTAAATGAATGAAGAAGAGAGTGCGCAGTTGCTGAAAGAGAATTCTTTCGGGATTTTTCTACAAGCGATTGGCACTTGAAACTCTTGATAGAAAGAGAATAAAGAAGCAAAAAAGGAACTACTGATGATAAGCCTTGGACCGATTAGGAAGCTATTCTGAAAGGCTAAGGCCCCAAAGCAAAACGGGTGTTGTTTACTAGAGTCTACATTCATTATAATTATAAGTGCAGAGAGAAATAATGTTTGATGATGATTCGAAGCTTTGTCATCAAAGAAAAAGAGGGGGAGGTGGTTGAGTTGATTCGCTCGCTCCCGCCGTGACTCGTAAGGGTCCCTCCTCACTTCCCAATTCCTGGTCGTGGGGTAATGTTCTTTGAGCGTTGACCTACGGGAAAAACCTGGGAATGAACAGCCAAACCTTCAATAAATAAATCGTGTGATTAGTCAAGCATGTATTATATAATGTATATGAGTGTATTGAAATAGAGGTGAGATAGTTTATCTACTATGTGAGTAGAGACATTATGTGAAAGAAGAAAGAAATTAGAATATCAGAATTAAAGCTTGAGATGGGTGTTATACGAAATACTTTGGTTTCAAGAGTCTACAAATTTGCCAGACTGCTATTACATTTGCGAGTTTACTTATTAACTATTAGAGCCCTGTCGACTGAGTCTCGAAGATGAGTCGGGTCTTTATTGGGTTTAAATAGCAGTGGATGAGTTATTCTATTGCATCTGAGTTGGTTATAAATTTACAACTCCGTTATTGTTGCTACCAGCAGCATTCAAGTTAAATAATGATATATACTCCTATATAAGTTCCTTTGAGATGCTATCGATTACAGGAATTAGGGATTAGACTAGAAACCTGCAACCACGTTATTTATAAGACTAGCCATGACATTTTGATCTATATAGCCACCTCTAATCAGCTTCAAGAGAGCTATGTTATCCTCCTCATCTTAGTTTTACGCATCGTTTTTGTTCTAGAACTAAGAGGTTGGTGTCTTATTTATCCTTGCACTACCAGTCTTGGTCAAGCCTTTGATAGTGAGCTTGTTATTTCCGTTGTTCTAACCTTGGCCAGCCATATTGCTTGCCATATTAAAGCTTCCTTACTTTTGCTTACCTTCTTCTTGGGCTAAGGAAGGTTAAGAACTAAGGAGTTGCTGACTGCTTGGAGTCGCCCCTCCATGAGCACTTGCTTTACCTGAAGGACCTGGCACGTGCAAATGCGATTGAGAGTGAGACTAAGACCCAACGTTGTTCTAACTTGTCTCATCATTGTCTGAGTCAGAATCGAATCCCTGGATTCTAGGTCTGAAGCTGTTCTCTTTGAATTTCTTAAGCTTCTTAAGGATTTTCTCACTCAGAGCACTTACTTTCATGGCCTTCTCCTCTATTTCACCATTCAAGTCCTCTGCTCTTGAAAGTACAGTCATAGTTTTCTTGATTGAACGAGCATCAGAGAGCACCTAGTCAAACTCAAAGGATATCTGCTGATTAACTCTTAGTAATTAGTTCTCAAGAGGGATTTCTTAGTCCTTCACAAAGAGCTTCTTTCTATGCTATTAGAAGTCTTTGATTCTATCTCTAATGTTATTAAGGTGAGTTAATCTTTCATCCTTGGGCATGTCTGGCTTCTTTCTGCTTACGACGCAATAGCGAAGGAGACTCTATATTACTCTGATTGCTTTCTCATTGTGCTCTTTCACTCCTATCTCCTTCATAATGTTATCATAGGCCTTTCGTTGAGAGGGATTGAACTCTGAGGAAATAGTGAGAGACACGACCATAAGTGAGATTAAGAAATTTCCCCAAACGCAACTCAAGATTGCAATGAACCTATTGTGTATTATGATGATTAGAGAGTGATAGTTTATACCTTCCAATGTGAGTTTCAGGATAGTAGTCTCCATAGCCGACAGTAGCCATAGTGATGATAGTGCACCACATTGAATTCCAGAGATTAGTCCAGTCTTATCCACTTATGTGCATGTAAGGTCTAAAATATATTGATATCACTATAATAAGATTTGGCTTACAACTCTGCTGCTCTCATGGCATATCCAAAGATGAAGATACTGAGCGAGATGGCTGTAAAAATAATTGTATAGGGTCTTTCCTTGAGCTCGCATTTCATGGCAAAGCCTGTGCCGCTTTAGCAATGGCACTCCATGCAAATCTTCTCAGACTTGTCGTTGTTCCACTTGGAATACTTGGCGAATACTCTCCAAATTAAGTAGCAACGAAGGAGAGTTACAAACGTCAAGAAAGTATCAAGCGAGTAGAGAATCATCACTCCTTGCTGATTGAACAAGAAAGTCGCATTTAATCTGGGTGGAGAGTGAAGAGAGCAAATATACTTTAATGCTATAAATTTCTAGTGAATCAAATTATTCATGAGATATTGAAAAGTTTAGTAAGCTCAGCCATGAGATACTTATACTTCCCTGAGCTATATAGAGTCTCTAAAAAAACGGATGTAAACTCAACATTAAAATTACCATAGTGATCTATCTGCTCCTTAGCCTTGAGTACGTTTAAGTCTAACTCGTAATGCTTATAGATAAAGTACTCTAAGTTTTCATAAAGGATATTTGGTAAAGCTTACAGAGCACTATAGTTGAGAGTGTGACTAAAGTTCTTAAGATGCTAATAGTAGTATCCTCCACATAGGTGCCTGGCCTCAGAGCCAAGTCTATTTCATTTTCAAGTGCACACAAACTGCCCTTGGGCATTTAATAAATGTAACTCTACATCAGAAGAATGAGATTAGAGTAAGCCATAATTTCGAAAAGTGTACTCTCAACTTACAGCTGTGACAGCTATGATCATGCCACTTAGTGCGAGAATGAGAGAAATCCAGTCATTGATCTTGATTTTTGACTCAAGTCGCTTGACAATTCGGTTTCTCAACTCCATTTTTAAGAAGAAGAACTCCATTTTAAGGCAGAATCCAAGTTAAATTATTATAATAAAGTGCTACCTTATGTCTATAATTAGGATAATTATGGAAGTACACGAGCTTAATCTCCACTAGATCGAATAAGACAGTATTTGTTCATAAATTCAACACAAGCAATTCACTCATTTACACTCTGATAATGAAATGAAAATTAGGTTAAAGAAAATAAGAAATAAATAAAAATGAGTAGTGCACTCAACTCAAATGCTCTCAGTAAGTAAAATAACATGAAGGAATTTATTTCTTATAAAATAAAATATCCTCCATTTCTTCGTATTCATAAACAAGAGTTGTTTGAGATTGTGTCCTAAAGATAAATATAGATGGGCAGTAGCAGCTGTACGACTCCAATAACTACAGCTCAAACTAGATGGGAGGAAGCAGTAACCGAATCAACCAAGGCAGCAATATGGCAACTTAAGGACCAGGAGCTGCTGGTAAACACCATAACCCGTTTTAAATATTTATTAGGCAGAAAGATTGTTGCCTCTGCAGCTAGCGGACACCTGGCTCATAGTCAGAGAGTATCTGCTCTCGCTGACAGCGAGGAAAATATCAATACCAATCAACAGCCCCTTGCTGATAATCATCACACAGAAGAGCGTCTTTATAATTTTCATATCTCACATCTTCTTTCTCAAATTAATGAGGAGCAGTCGAAAGGTTAATTTCAAAAGAACCAGCAATCGAGCCAAATCCAGCTCACTCTGGAGGATGAAGAACTCAAAAAGAAAATCGCTCTCTATTATCACTCTCTCGTAATCAATCATCCTAAATTATAATATTTTCTTCTAGTTTCAAGGGTGTCTGGGTCAGTGGTTCATCCTCTTGCAATAAAGAAACTA
The DNA here is from genome assembly GCA_027382625.1 of Tetmemena sp. SeJ-2015. Taxonomy (NCBI): domain Eukaryota; phylum Ciliophora; class Spirotrichea; order Sporadotrichida; family Oxytrichidae; genus Tetmemena; species Tetmemena sp. SeJ-2015. The sequence continues at coordinate 18,141 of JAJKFJ010003406.1, forward strand.
CACCAAACTCACTAAGCAGCAATACATAGAGCTTAATATGAGGATTCAAAAGTCTCTCATCCTCGATTTCGATTATGAGAGTGCCTACGAATCAGCTCTCGAAGATTGGAAGATAGACATCGAGAGGGAAACATTCGACAACAAACATGGAACTATCTAGGCCAGTCAGGGACAACCTACTGCAGGATAGAAGACTGTTACTTCGGATGCAAGGCAGTAGTATTTTAGTATATATTTGCAGTAGCTGTAGCAAATTAATGAGGAAGAAGATTAGGATCATGGTCACAACAGAGGTGAGAATATGGATGGGTCTGAAAGAGAAGACCAGTCACCCTCCAATTCAAACTTCCCCAGAACAGCTTCAGACGACCCTCATCTGATTGACTTCGAGCGACTATCAGAGTTCTTCTTTGATCTCTTAAAAAGTAAACAAATTTGCAACCATATATAATGTTGGAACGATCTGTGTCTGTCATGGTGCTAGTATCTGGATATAGAAACTTTCCTTTTCTTCTTGAATGGCATATTCCTGAACATCACTCAAGGCTCCCACGTGAACGTTAGTAACTTCAAGCCTCTGGGGGAGATAGAAGTCCTGAGCATTGAATTCTTCAACACTTTGCTTTCCAACAGGAGCAACTAGGAAAAGATACAAGAGCAAGCACTAGCTAACAATCAATGCTCCCTTCTTTCTTAATTTATATATTCTCGTATTGTGATTGAATGGCGTGGGAGAACCTTATAAAGATTGGTACAGCAGAAACTTCGCTCAACAAGGCGAAATAGTCAACAAAATAAAAATCTTATAAAACCATTAGTCATTAAATTGGTTTTGAGTAAGGAGGGTGGAGAAGCAGTTGTTTGAAGCCTTCAAGGAGAGGCAGGAGAACAGAATCCTAGACCTCTGGATAGACCTACCCACTCAAACTCACAACCATTACATCAATTAGCACTTCGACAAGTTGGACAAGGACTTCAAGCAGATGCAAAAGGCTTCCAAGGCCACCGAGCTACTCACCAACAGCATGAACCTCATGGACTAGATCAAGAAGATCAGTAAGTATCAATATTAGTAAATCAATAATCCACTTTAGATTTGAATGATAAAACGAAGAAGAGTGGGCTAGACACCAGCTTCAAACATGGCTAAGGCGGATAAGAAAGCTCCAGGGCTTATCACAACAATCAGGTCTCGCTTGCTCAGTATGATAAGACCAAGAAGACGACCGGCCAGTTGTTTGGACAGCAAACTTTGAACATCAAAAACACAAAAGAGATCAGACAGAATGAGATTGAACAACACCTAGTAGGTCAACTAAACTCACCATATCAACTTTATTTCCAAACTTTATAATGTTTAGAGGTTTAGGAGATAGATTCCAGCATGCAAAGCTTATAGAGATATCAGAAAACTCGTACCTGATCTAAGCTAATGTCAGGCTCCCAGTGTTTGGTAGACCATACGAGCTTATTGAACGCACAAAGACGAGCATCTCCAAGCGAGGATATCTGTTAAAGATGCATCCGGAGTACACAGCTCAAAATAGGAGGAACATAATCGAGCAGAGATAAAGACAGAACCATCATCTAATTGTGCACAATAGGGACCTATAGAGTTTGCAGGGTGCTCTACCAACCTCCTCAAATAACATTATGAGCGAAGGAAATTCTCAGGCAAGTGGACTGGCTATGAAGAACGTAGTCTATGAGAAGATAAGGAATAGACCGAGCTATATCCCTGGATCAGATCCGAAGCTGCAAAGCGTCAGTAATCCAGCTATATCTCCTCACCTCCCTGGTTAGCCAATGAACTTTTAGACTAGAAAAGATTCCCTTCCCAAGGATACTCTTGATAGCGAGAGTGACCCTCACGTAGGCCATCACCATTTATAGCATTAGATGCTATCTTTCGAGAATAACAAAGGCGGCCACTCTCAAGCTCAGCATTAGAAAATGCTGTTGCATCAGTACTCTGAAGAACAGCAGAAGAGTGGGATGGGAGGTATAAACGTAAAGATGCCTGAGTTGGTCCCTCAGACTCAAATGTCCTCTTTGATAATCAATCGTGATGGTTAGGGTAATGGAGGGAGTGCAGGCTACCCAGGCTATGGATTGAATCAGACAATCAATAACATGGCAGATGATAGCAGTTCAGCTGCTGGCATGTAAGGTTAGTTCCCGCAGCAGTATAATAACAACTCAAGCCAACTCAACAACACCATTTCGATGTAGAATCAGCAGTTCTATAATTCACAACTCTCAGCCAGCCAAGGCCTGCCCTTCTAGCCTCAGATCACGCTTCAGTCTAACAATATCTAAGCCTAAATAGACGCTTATATCACACATCGCTTTATTGATATGGAGGAGCGATTCATCAATCAGGTGTATGAGAGGTATCTTTAGCTTTTACAGCAAGAGGACAAGTAAACAGCTCCCTCCATGATCAATGAAATCCTGCAAGAAGAGAACTTTGCTCGGGACTTCAACGGGCTAAACTTGGATGAGGGTTAGGTAGAGCAGGCAGTGCTGGAGAAGTTGCACGCCGAGGAGGAGAGTGCCGAGATCCAAGAGATGATCGCCAAATTCTACAACAAATTTGATGAGCTACATGAGTAGTCAGTAGCTATGGCTTTGGCTAGGAGCCCTAACAAGTAGCAGGTCAAGAATGAGTTAGTAATTTTGTTGATCTTAGATTTTTGTTTATTACGAGATAAAGTACAAGATCCCAGAGAGGTGGACTAAGCGTTTCCACAAGCATGATATTATACCCCTTGGTAACATGCACACCACCGCCGTTCTTAATGAAAGAGGGAGAGTCAACAAAAATCGAGGAACTCTGGCAGGAGCTCAAGGAGCAATCATTCAGTCTAAGACCAGGAAGGAAAAGCCAAAGCTGGATTTGAGCACAACAAGTGGCTAGGGAGTAGATGGAGTGATTAACAACTCCATGAGGGTAGAAAGACAGCAGTAATTTCAATAGCAGTAGCAAATGGCTATGCTCTAGCAACAGCAGCAGATGCAGAGTGTGTCACCTAGAGCTTAACAAATGCTAGTAGCCGAACAGCAAATAGGCGATTAGCAACAATAAATGCTTCTGCAGCAGCAGTAACAGCAGATACCTCTCAGTAACTCTATGCTAAAGGAGAGTCTGAGCAGCAGAGCAACTCCTAAGAGTGACTACAAGCGCAGGCAAAAGACCACTGAGATATAAACGCTTTATGAATTATTGTTGTGAGATTCAGCAGATGTTCAATCAGCAGTCTGCAGGATTCATACAGCAACCACAAGTACCTACCATGATATTCAAGAACACTCATGTAAATGAAATGCATCAGCAGCAACTAGATCAACATGAGTTATGAATGATATTTGCTTATTCTTATCAACAAGCTGCTACGACTAAGAATCAAATTCCCATCTAAAAATTGGACTCATTATTAAATACTTTTAATATGGCATCAACAGATTCAACCAGTCTCATCAGAACTTCAACACTGGAGGTGCTGCAATGCTTGGAAGAATAGAAGATATGGGAGCTGACTCAACTGACGTGTCTAAAGCTGGCGATAATACAGGCCGACATTCAACAGCCGCCTCTGACTTTAACAAGTCAAGTGGACTCCATCAATATTTAATTACTTAAGAGTATATTAATTCAGACTCTGTAAACCTTAATACTATGACTGGAGCGAAGTCGCACATCTTTTCGAAGGAGGAGTAGTTCCCGAGGAGCTCCTCTAAATCTCAGACCCCATAGAGTACAACTACATCCTAGTGAGGATGAAGAAGGACTTCAACGAAAAGAACAAGAGTGAATACATCAAGTATATGAACTTGCAGCTGCCTTACCACTCAAGACGCGATGAAGTCGGAGGAGTAATCTCTCTAGAGGAATGGGGCAACTTCGTGAACAGACTTGAAGGGATCATAGACAAAGTGCAGAGGAGACGCAAGCGAATCATCAGACGCAGAAAGAAGAAGGGCAATAAGAAACTACCCAGGAAGACACTCTTTAAGCCTGTACCAAGACCCAACCTAGCAAATGATCCACTATGGAAAGAGGTGTTCTTAGAGTCCAGTGGCAGCGAAGAGGACGATGATAGCGAGGGTGATGGAGAGGACGGAGCTGGAGATGGCTTCATGAGTGGGAAGAAAGATAAGGATGACTTTGACATCTACCAATTAAGTTATAAGATATCCCGATGAAATAATTTTATGATGATACCAACTTGGATTGAAGGGTTTCGGCTCTTAGAAATCCAGTGTAGGCACTTTCCAGAAGAATGCAGCTCAGATTCTTGGATTTAATGGAGCAGGAGGAGATAAGACCAAGAAGTAAAGAGCGAGCACGGGCACGACTAAGAATGGTGCAAAGGGACATAAGACCTACGCAAATATCGAACTCACAGCTGAAGAGCTTTCTCTTCCACCTATCATCAAATATTTTCTCTCTTTTATGGCGAACTTTAATCATGAGACCGCTGTTGCATGAGGACTTTAAATCAAGCGGTCGCCAGAAGGCCTCTGCTGGCAAGCTGCGCACAGCCTCTATGAATCTGAAAGAGACTCTTGAGAAGTATCCATAGAACAAGAACATGATGAACATGCGACTAAAGGACCAGTACTTCGATCCCTTTGATAGAGAGCCACACAGAGCTAGCAGAGTTATAGGAGCTGAGATGGCAACAGTCTAGAAGATGGAACACACCTACAAGGGCAAGATATAAAGAACCAATGAGAAGCAGAAGTAGGAGCTGGCCACTTCACTCCTCAACTAATCTAAGCTGACAAGTATGTAGGAGCTAGAAAAGTCGGGTGTCACTGAAAAGAGAATTACCTAGAGGAGACCAAGCGGCAAGGTTAAGTATTTGGATTAGATCTAACACTCCGCTATCATACTTAAATTAACTTTTAAGTTATGAAGGAATCATTTTATACTGTAAAAATGAGATTGTAGTGAGCCCTCTCACTTACGATATCAATTATAAAGTGAATTCACTTTCCTATATCCACATATTAGATTGACCTCAAGTAACTTCTCAAGGTAGAATTATAGTGAGTGATTTGGAAATGCATTTTGAGAGCTGGCTTGCGATAGTATTGTTATTATTATATAATAGTTTAGTATTATAGCCTCAGCAATCAAACATGCCTCCCAAAAAGAAGGAAGAAGAAGTCAAGAAAGTCATTCTTGGTCGTGCCTCCAACACCCTCC
>JAJKFJ010003418.1:0-23328 GCA_027382625.1 Tetmemena sp. SeJ-2015
ACATAGTTCAAGCGCCCAAGGTTACTGGAATGCTTATTGATCTTCAAGAGCATGAGCTGAACTAGTCCATTTCCAATTTGGAGATTTTGAACTTCAAGGCTAGTCAAGCTTTGAAGTTGCTTCTTGAAACCATTGAAGAGGAGAAGCAATAAGTTCGTGGCGCTTCAGGTTCTGTTTCGGGAAGCAAGGCTCCTCTTGAACCTGCATCACCTAGAACTCAGCATCACAAGATGACTAGCTCGCTTACCACAGCATCACCTCCACATCAGGTCAAAACTGCTTCCAGGACTTCTGCTTCTGCAAACACTGCATCCAACAGCAACTAAGCTCAGGCGACAGGTTCTTCTCACACCAGTGGCCAATCTCAATATGGAGGAAATAGCCACCAGTAATCTCTTCCCTTTGGGAGAAAGACTGTGGGACAGAGTTCATTTGTTGGCAGCGTGGAATCGCAGAGCGACAAGAATGCTACTGCATCTGGCAAGCAAGGAGGTTACCAAGGACAAGCATCTAAAAGATCATTTTAAAAATATTTATAACTCTCCTTTTTATAAGTAGAGTATGTTCTTAATTTTAATAAATAAGAGGCCACGGTGAAGGCTACTACTCTAAGGGCGGCTATTCAAATGATCCTCACTTTAAGCCTGACTACTATCGAGGTGGCAAGCCAAATGGAGGCGGTGGCGGTGGTTCTGGAGTAGGCGGCTATTTCAGAAAATGAGGAGGCTGCTTTTCAAGTCTTTCTTGTTGATCGCTTATTTTGACTTCTTTCAGTATCAATTCAGTGGAGTTTTTCAATCATTCAATTTCTTGAGAAGTGTGCTGCTGAACTAGAGGTTGAAATTGTTGAGGTTCAATTGAGAGTGACTTGCTGCTTGATGGCGCGGCAACTATGAGCAGTAATTAAAACGCTTATGTAGTTTGCCATATTATAATAATGAATATATATCTTAATTTACTCAAACCCATCATAGATCAATGTTTTCACTTATTCGTAGTGGATCTTCATAAAAAGGTTGAATTTAAGATCAATGTAATTAACTTCGAGATGCATTCTAAATTATTATTTCCTTCTTCATAGTCTTAAGGGCTTACAGTTTTCCCATTTTATCGTTCAGGTATTTTAGTTTTATTTTGAAATTAGAAGCTTGTTCCTACATTGTTTATTGTGACATTTCTTTTGAAGCTAAGTATTCTAGCAATAGCTGTGCTTTGATTTAGCTTGTTTCTTTCTACTATTTGCTTTATGTTTGTATCTGTTCTAGGCAACCTGAACTTGCAAACAGAAGCCCAAGCATCAGTATAAGTTTGATGTCTAGTAGATAATTAAAATTAAATAAAAGAAGAATGAATTAGCAACTTTTTATTAAGATATTGAATTCCAAAAGTTATCTAGGTCATGAAAACAAAAGTGAAGACTCTAGTTCCTATTTCACTTTTAATGTCCCAAGATTTTTAGGCAGAATTGAAATTACTTGCCAGTAGGCAATTCACTAAAGGTCTCAGTAAATAAGAGAGCAAAGATAAAAATAGCAGAATTAATACCTCTTGAGGCTACTCAACAAATATTTGTTTGAAGCTTCGCTCATATAAGGAATCATAGAAGTAGCCTTATCCTGAAGTGCTTGAGCTCGTTAGAAGAATAAAGATTATTAAGCTTCCGAAAGGAGCAAATCCAAAAGTGAATGAATGTAGGAGGAGAGTACTTTCCATATTAGAAGATAAGAACATAGAATCTGACACCATATCTTCTTCAAGAAATTATAGGTAAGGTCCATCATCTTCTTATCTCAACTTATTTATGAAGGATTAGAGATCATAATCTTTCCAAAGGAATTGTTTGAACTTACTTAAATCTTGAAAGTATGATTCTAATTCCAAGAGCTAGAGCAATTACTTTAGACCAGCATCATTTAAATTTCTGAAGAGAGTAAGATCCTCAATTAATTAGCTTTTGTTGGTCTTGGAGACTTCTTTTTCTCCTCCTTCATGATGATTAAATCTGCTCGTGTTCTTTATTGGCGATTTTTATTTTGTAACTACGCTCGCTCTTCTCTGTGTTTAAACTTTATTCTTAGCTTTTTAGGGCGATTCATCATCAGTGAACTGTGTTAAATATATTCCTAATAACATTAAATGAGTTTCCGCGATTAGGAGTTTAGAATTTTGCAAAGCAGGAGACTGGCTGGTATCTGGGCTTTTCTTATTGGCCATAATCTATTGTTCCTTGGAGTCAAAATGTCCAATGTCCATCTTAAACTCTACACCAGCATCATTTTTAGTCTATTAGAAAGCTGTCTTCTGAAACTCTATCATCGCTGATTACTCATTTGGGTAAAGCTCAAAATACTTCAACGAGGAAAAAGCTTTGAACAGTAACAAAGTTTTCTTATCCCTATTCTTTATAAGGTATTACTTGGAAACAATGTTAATGTAGCAAATGCTCACTCTCGACAAAATAATTATGTGAGTAAGTATTTGTGAATTTTAAATATAGATGATGATAGTTTTAAAGTCATATCGGTTGAAGAAAGTCCATACTCTATTTGAAATAGTAAACTTGACACTTAAAATGCTGGTTAGGGAACTAAGTTTAAAAGCTGAGGAGGGGTAGTAATAGAACTAGGTGAATTCATAAATGCACAGAGCAGCCAGTAAAGCCAGTAAAGGTTGGATTGTTTATATGCTGAGTAGTTGCTTTCTTTTTAGAACAAGCATCCCAAATATACTTAATAATTATATGTAATGAATCAAAATAAATCATATTTAAGTTTAGGATATTGAAAATCTAATCAAGGAAAAGCGAGAATAGTTAGTACTCAATAATGAATGCAAGCTGCTAACTCTCTCCAACACTCTATAAATGAGTGGATAATAGATAAAAACTAGGAAGTATATATCCCAAGCTTGCAATTACACCCATTTGAAGAATTTATGAAATCCTTATTCCTCCAAAGATTAAGGAAAGTTGTCCTAGAGTCTTTGCCTTGACCACTTTTACGCACAAAATTATAAGCCCCTTGAGCATTTCTAAACCTATATAAGCGTTACAAAGATGTTGATAAAATCCTTAACACTTGTCAGATATAATTACAAGAAGAGTAAAAATGAGCTTAAATAATCCTACCGAAAAGCAAGAGAAGGAATACTAGCATAAGGGATGAAGCAGAACTAGTCGCATGAATCATTGCATAGGTGAAGCAAATGAATATGAAAGAATCTTCAATGAATCCTCTCAGTAAACACACAAGAAAGAAGTTTTATTTGGATCTTCTCAAAAATTTTACAACCTTTTGCTGCTTCATGATTTATTTTTTTTAACAAGTTTTTTTTTAATTTAAGAATCTGAGAGATGAATAAACAAATGAACTATTTTTTGTTAAAAATTTTATCATAATTTGCAAGAAACTTTAAATATCTTCTTATATATGATTTAAAATTGATTTAAATTACTTGAAAAAGATTTGCCATTGAATTAAATATTTCTCTCTTTGGAATCCAAAAAGCATTATTTTAGAGAATTATGATTTTAAAAGATATAGTTATTTAAGTTTAAATATCCCTAAGCCTTTATCCATTAACTCACTTGGCAACATGGAATGCCCCTAAGAGTATAATTTATTTATAAGATGCATCAGCAACATCAGTTCACCCTGCTTGCTTCATTTCTGCAGATCCAGCATTCTACGACGAAATTTAGAAATCAGTGTTTGGATGGGCTCTAGTCCAAAGAATTATAGACTTAAATTTTATAAAGTTAAAGTCATTTTTGGAATTTAAAAGATTTTAGTTTATATTTTCGACTTAGCAAAAAATTAGCAAAATTAAGTGCTGATATCAGAATGACTTCACTTTCATTCCTAAAATGTATTTTAAATAGTTATTTACAACTGTTTTATTACTAAAATTAATCAGATTTGTAAACAAAAAATTAATTAATTTATATAGTTGATTCCAATAGGCGATTAAAATGAAATTTTGTTTGTTCCTTAAGACTATTAAATGGATATTCTTAATCCTAAAATAATATTTATAGTGTATATTTTATTTAATTACTTTTGCTTCTTTAACCAGCCAGCTGTGTTTAAAGTGTTGACTATTGAAGACGGGAGTTACACCAATTCACCAGAAATGCCTCAAAACATCACACTCAGGCGTCTTAAAACTTCCACATATTTCATTTAGAAACTCTTAAACTGCAAACTAAGATTTCTATGGGGAGGTGCGGGAAGGACACTACTTCAACTGGAGGTGGTTCAAAGACATAGAGGGAAGAGATGTCAAGGTAGTTACAATTGAGGACTTCGAAGATTCTGTCACCCCGGAACAGTATGCTAAGGTTCTAGCTCTTTAAAAAAACTGTCTTATTAAAAATTAAATGCATCTTGAAAGCGAACACTCAATAGAATAAGACATAGAGAGACACATGCTTATTTGGGGCAGCGATTTTCAAGCAGGGTCTCTAAATACAGAGTTCTAGTGGAGATGGTACAGAAAAGGCAAGACTGAGGCCTTCTATAAGGTTCTAACATTAGAAGAGAATAATTGGGCTGGCTACTGAGCTACTTAAATTATCTTATTCATTTCATTTATAAACATAATATCTTTTATTCTATCAGAAATCCACTTATTCACTTTAAAAGCTATGATCGTACCTCAAGTGTATTCTTAAATGTTGGCTTAATTTTTTTAATCAAAAAAATTGTTTGTAATAACTTCCATTCTTTCTCTCTCTCTATCTTGAATTAAATAAAATATAAGATGGCTTACACAATCGATATTTTAATTTGTGATTGATACGTGATTTTAAATGTAAATTGAGAAATTGCAATTTCTATATAATATAATTAAGTATTAATAAGTACAAAATGTCCAAAAAGCCCATAAAAGCTAAGACTACTAAGACCGATGAACTCGGAGAGCCCATAATGGCTGGCAAGGGAGACCTCATCAACTTCGGTGGTGATGTTGATCTAGGAGATGAGTTTGAAAAGACCAGGGAGCCAAATATTGTTCGTAAGTTATCACACACACCCACTCTTACTCAAAATAAAGACGAGAAAGAATTGCCTTCTTCAACTAAGAGCACTCTCTTTCAGTAGCCTTAATGCTTATGGCATTTATTTCTCTTTTATTTACCTAGTGCTAACTATTTTTTTCTAGACTTGCACTATCAACAGCGTACTGCCCGTAAATGTCTGACCATCATCCAAGGTCTCGCTGAAGACCTTGACTACAAGAAAATTCTACGCGCTTTCAAAAAGCTCTTCAACTGTAATGGAACAATTGTGGAGGATGAAGAGATGGGAACTGTGATCTAACTCCAGGGAGATAACAGAAAGAATGTTGCTAAGTTCCTCGTCGAAGAGGGAATCGCAACCATTGAAGAGATCAAAATTCACGGATATTGATTAACTTGCTATCCACTCTAAAAGGAAATATATATGCTGCAGAGCCTGGTTAAAAAATAATGGAATGCCTTCGATCGCATAAGTATAAGAGTAATTTTGTTAATTAAATTTCTTCTACCACGCTTACAATGATAATAATGATCTAATTTGATTAGGCAAGCTGAAATAATATATTGAGCAATATATAATCTGAATCACTCCTTTGTTGAAGTAATGGGATCTTATTTTCTTTATATCATAAGCAAGCTAGTGTTGTAAATGCTCAGAAATTTGCACAGAAACCAATCCTAACTCTAAGAATTTGAGTAAGAATAGACACAAAGGAATAGAGCAACTTAACCAAGAATACAGGAATGAAATTCCTTAAACCCAAAATCAAGTTCTGTTCAAGGAGAGAATGCAATAATTCACGAACAGTAGGCATTCCAAATCATCAAGCCATCACTATAGTATTGGCCTTAATCCTTAACTAGCGGGCTTGACTACCATAGCTGCACATCAGCTCTACTACCGCTTTCTTCCTTTTGAAGAATTCATTTACAGTATCACTTAGAGGCCGCCAAGAATTTTCGAGGAGCAATAGGGCATAAATTATAGGTTCGGAAGCTTGAACTCCAAATTAAAAGGCTTAAAAGCGAAGGAGAGTTCTAAGCTGGCGAGGACATTTGACGAAGAGTATGAGCTTGGTGAATAAATAGGTAAAGGTCATTTTGCAAAAGTCTTTAAAGCAAGAAGTTTGCTATACCACCATCATAGCTACTAAGATCAGAATTATTTTTTTGAGAGCTCTGGAAATCTGGTGATGGAGCCAACAAGCTGCGAAGGAAGAAATTTCGCAGTGAAGGTCATAGATAAGGTTAAAATTAAAGATAGTAGCTTGAGGAGACTTCAGTAAGAAATTCTGAACTTGAGGATGCTTGATCATCCAAACATCATTCATCGGATTCAATTTTTCATTCTTTAAGTAATTGAATAATCATTAAGTTGTATGACATTTTCACAGACCTCTACCATATATACTTGGTGATGGAGTTATGCGAGGGTGGGGAAGTTTTCCATAAAATAGCAAAGTCGCCCTTAAATGAGAATGAAGCTGCACAAATAATGTGGCAAACCATCAAGACTCTCAAATACATTCACAACATGAATATCATGCACAGAGATTTGAAACCAGAGAACATCATGCTATTAGATGAAGAGTCCTTAGAAATAAAGATAATCGATTTTGGGTTAAGCAAATAAGAATTCTATTTACTTAAAAGTACTCGTTTATTAGCAAATGCTTGGATGATAACACCAATTAAGCATAGTAATAAAACTTCGTAGACATGAATGGAGTTAGAAATGCTCCCACTTAGAATAAACAGTCTTTGGCAGATTAAAAGCTGGGAAATATCGAAGATGATAGATATTTGTATCGGAGTTAAAGAGATTTGATCCACTCAATAGTCGGCACTCCTTATTATGTCGCTCCTGAAGTTTTGAGTTAAATCTACGACAGCAAGTCTGACATATGGTCGTTGGGGGTGATTATGTACATTTTACTGTGTGGTTATCCTCCTTTTAACGGGAGAACAGCCCAAGAAGTAATTGCTAAGCTCAAAGGTGGAGCCAAACTAAATTTCTCAGCAGATGTATGGCTGAAGGTATCTCAATAAGCACAATCGTTCATAGGAAGGTTAATTACTAAACCCAAGCTAAGACTTACTCTGGACTAATGCTTAGAAGATCCTTGGATAAAGTGATATTATGATACAACAAGGACTACTTAAATCAACGAAGACAGGTGCTACTAATTTGTGAAGAAACTAGCATCGCCTATAAGGAAATCAAAACTAGTCAAGGCTTTTAAAAGACTGTTCATTACTTATATTCAAAGGGACAAACTAAAAGTCTACACTGAAGCTTTTCTAACCCTGGATGAAGAATCTTAAGGGTTTCTCTCGAAGTTAAGTTTCTTCTAATTGTGCAAACGATACCTGAATCTTGATTTTCTATTGCCACATCTTTTTTATTTGATTAGTTAGATGTGGTTCTTAAATTATTTGAAAAGAAGACTAGTACACATGTGGACTAAATATCTTACACTGACTTCCTAGTAGAAGTCCTAGATTTATTTGCTCAAGAGAAGGTACACTCTGGCGAAGATTTATCTTAGCTGTCAAGCTCCGAGCGATAAATGAACAACGCCTCCACTTATTCAACATTAAAGCAGAGGTACGACTCAAATAGCTATGCTCCAATTTAAAAGTCTAAGCATTTCTCGCCTTAAAATACTTTCTCAATTTCTCCTCCAGACTCAAATCTCAATGCAGTTTAAGTTCATCATCCCAGACAGCATTAAGTCGTACATTTACTAACTGAGGAGAATACTTTTCAGAGATAGGAGAATAATAAATTGCTATAAACTGGGGAGGGAAAAGAAACAATATAAGGTCATTTAAGCTACGAGGAGCAAAAATATGATCAGGATGAAAATGATATTAAAATTATAGTTATCGAAGAGGAAGCTCAAGAAATATAAGACAGTAAAAATGATAACTCTGAGAACAAACCTTAAATTCAAGATGGCCAAATCAAAGATAGAAGCAAGAAAAATACAGAGGCAGCAGCTCAAATAAAGGAGAGTGAAGAACTTATTTACGAAGAGGATATATAATTTGCTTTCAGGTTGTTAGATTCTAGAGATAAGAGCTATATAGACATTTAAGATATCAAAGACCTCTATTTAAAACAAGGGTTTAGCTGGGAAGTAAATGATGAAGGTCTAATATGCTCACAGTTCAAAGATATAATTAATGCTTCCTCAAATTTATAAACTTATAAGATTAATGACTTCTTCAAGCACAAATCAAGGAAAGCAGACTTGTAAGTAAGCTACTAGTAATTCTCAGTATTTATCAGATTATTATGATTTTATTCGATTAATTTCATCTTAAACCTTATTAGGCATTTTCTCTTATAGCAGAGAATAATTGAGAAGTTCGTTTAAATTATAAAAATAGATTTGATAATGAACGGAAGTTTGCAAAGAATACTATAAGATGTCTCTTAAAATACGACCACAGAATAACCAAATGCTTCCCTTAAACCTTCATCCGAATTTGAGATAGTTTTAACAATCTAGGGTATCATCTACACAATCTTGCTGGTATTCTCAGTTTTCAGGTATTCACAAATATCCTCTAATGCTGTTTTAGATTCCTTACTTCAAACTTTTAAGATAGAAAAATATCTATTTTTGAACTTATAAGGCTGCGCACAAAAGAGTTTCTACTTTATAATTGGCTTTCAAAACTTAGTAAACACAACTCTATTTTGGGTGACTGTAAAGTCCGAGAATATCACTGACTAAGAGAGGTAATGACCTTGCTCCTTCTTCCTTTTAAGCTTTTTGATAATCTTATGAAAGCGGTATACTTAATTTTTCTTTGTAGAGGACTTTTAAGCATGATTCCCGGCATACTGATGTTACTAACTTACCATATGCTGTTCGTTGTAATGTTTAGGGGACTCATTCAAAGTCGACCTCCCACTGCCGATTTTTATAAAAGCTAAAAATGTAACTAAAATAACCCTTAATAAAATCCTTGTATAACTAAACAATAAATCGTTATTGGTTAGTTTAAAGAACTTTTTTACATTTTATTTAAGGAATAGCCAAAGAGAGGATAAGGAAAATTCTTTTTTTTAATTATGAATTCTGTTAATCTCGCAAACGGTGATGGATGTTATCATAATCATAGTTAATAAACTATTTTTATAACTTATATTATAATTTTGACACAAAAGAAACTTAATAATTTATTTGTCTGTTGGCCGTCTCTGTGATTAATTTAAATAAGATATGAAGGAATAGAAATATGTGATTAAGAAAGACATGACAAATGACGTGTATAAAGCTTTCCTCTTGCATTACCACACAACTTGGTCTGTGAAAATATTTTCTTCAGGCTCGATTCTGTTCTATGTTTACATTTCTCTGTCAGGTACCCCCTACGTTTCTACCCAAGTCAGATAAAATCTTAAATATATGGGCATCGTATTTCTCTTCATCAATTTAGCTTTCTCAATAATTAATTAAGCTTTGTTGGCAAAGGCGTGGCTTGCAATATGGAGTTACATTGCCACTTTCACCAAGTATAAATATGAAATTAATTATGCCCTCCTTCTCATCGCAATCAATATAAACTTGAGCAAGCTTATTTTTGGAATTTGCATTTTAGAAAGTGTTTTACTCGCTGATATATTACCGTCTTCATCAGTTCTGGAGACTAGAATTATTCAAATTGTGAAATCTGTTATAAAAAAAGATGCGCAGGAGATTGCTCTACTTCCCATCAACAAGAAAAACAATCATGCGGTAGAGGATGCGTAAACCACTCGCAGAAATCCCTATCTATAATATCAATCAGGCGAAAATTTTAATAATTCATAGTTAAATGAATATATATATTTCGTGAGCCAAAGAGGAGTATCACCCAATAAGTAGAATATAGATAAATAAGAGCACGTGCATCTTGATACTAATTAGGAAGACGTGGTCATATAATTCATGGAGTAAGTCTGCTAAGATAATCTTAATCATTTATTTATCATTTAAGAGCTGAATTTATCTTCATGGGCAGAACGAGAATTTCAACCCTCATAGGCCATCATAGTTATAGATGTAAATTATTTACAATTCATCTTTTTTCTCTAAGAGAAATAAACCTTAAATTAGCTAGCAATTGTTAAAAATAGTAACATTTGAAGATAAAACTAAATTATAATAAAAACATTTAATAGTAAGTTGATTATTTAATTCCATCGAATCTATAATATAAACTGAAATATCTTTTTTTTTTTCAATTTTAAAGCATTTTAGATCAATATATTATTTGTAAAATTAAAATTACATTGCAATTAATTCCGCTAGGCCTAAGAAATGTTTTAATACTTAAAGACCTGGAATTACACATCTTCTAGAAATTAAAAATAGAGATGATTCTATTCAAGAACTTTTAAATAAAGAGGAATTTATTACTCTCTTCAGCTATTTTTCTGATTAAATTCAAAATTAAGATTTTATTTCATTCTACTCTCCTTTTCTTTAACTTCTTTTGAGAATAATAAATGGGAAAGACTTTGCAATGAGTGGAACTCAAAGCGACCTACTGGGTGAGAAATACTTACTCTTATAGTTCATTTATATGAGAATTGAGTAGTTAATCCCAAGAGTTAAATATTTAATTGCATATTATAATTACTTCAAGTAATGGATTCGGCGCATCCTGTTCCTCGTCGCAAGAGGAAGCTCGATGTCTACCAAGGCGATCAATGCCAAAACAGCCATCATGTGGCAGCGGTTCGCTTCTATCCCAAACAAAACCTCATCCCCTATCTCGGGAGCCTTAGCCAGCATGGCCTCTCTATGAGACCAAAAAGGAGAGGGCCCCTTAAAGTGCATTTGAAGGTAACGCTGTCGCACGATCAGCACCTGTATGCGATACTGCTTCGGTATGAACCCTCCGCAGCGACGACACCATCCTCCGGAGTTACAACCAGGTGGCCACGATAACAGGAATCAAACCGAGCACCGTTGCCATGATAGTGCAGATGTGAAGGCGCAATGGCTTCATCTATTAATCGCGGAGATCACAAAGCGGCGGCAAGAGGAAGATCCTTCCCGAGGCCGAGGAGCGCATAACGACTGCCAAGCATCTGCTCGAGACAGCCACATGAGCTTGAAGGACCGCGTATGCTAATACGAGGTGCACCGGGGCATGCCACGAGTCTGCTCCGCCACCCTGATGAAGCTCCTCCACCGCAACCAAGTCTACTCTCGCTCTGCGGGCTACTCCGACATTAGCAAAGGCGAGCGTAGGCGTCAGTTGGAGGACAGGCAGCAGGAGTTTTCGAAAGCCATAACGAGGTGGATGTTCGAAGGCCGTGAGCTGATCTACATTGACGAGTCCTCCTTCCACAGGTGGCAATCCTTGAGGCGGACCTGGCTCAAGTGGTCGATGACAGTCCCGATTCCAAATGTGTGCGGTTGCTCAGCCACAATCATAGGTGCAATCAGCTAGAGGAGCGGACTCGTCCACCACCACATCTTCACTGGTAGCAACAATGTCGGCCACTTCACCACCTTCCTCTTCAAGCGCCTCCTCCAGGTTGCCTCCCAGAGCTGTATCGTCATCATGAGCAACCTATCATTCACAAGAGCCAGAAGGTCAAGGACCTCTTCCAGGGCAACTAAGTCCTGGCCAACCTTCCCCACTTCAGCTGCGCTCTGAACCCAATTGAGCCGCCCGAATACGATCGTGAGCTGTGCTAGCTTCAGGTCGAAGGGGTGGCGCACTTACCATCCTCAATGTCCTCTCCGAATAACGATACGCCTCTGAGCGTTTCATCTCACTCTTGTACCTGCCCCAGATGCGCTGGTGAAGAGTTGCGTGCTCCGCTTTCATATGCAAGATGGCTTTGCGAGCCTCGTTTAGTTCATACAGGCTCTAGTGGAGCTCTGGCCCGAGATGGCAAAGTGCGATGCAGTCCCTTTAGACTACATAAGTTAGCTGTGGCCGAGTCACGAACTATTCAACCTTCGCATAGCAGAGGTGGGGAAGGAGAAGGTTTCGTGGCTGGAGCTGCGCAGCCGACAGAGCGGTCGCCGCGATCAAGTCCTGGATACGCTCAAGCTCGTCTCCCATCTTGAGTTCTACTGAGCTGCAGAGCTCCTTGAGCTCCTTCTGAAGGTGGCTAGGGTTGGCATCAACGTGTTGGCGGAGGTCAAGCATGGTCTCGAGATCGGAGATTTTGCCTTACACCTGGATCGAGTGATAGCGGGGGCCCATGAACTGAAGGAGCCTCTGGTGGGACACGCCCCCATCAAGCAGCAGCCGTGAGGTGAATGGCTATATCTGGTGGCTCGCGATGCCAAACTAGGGGCACTCCGAGATGGCCGAAGGGGACCGCGACGACTAGAGAGCGCTGGAGGCTGAGGAGGCTGAGGAGGCGGGGCGGGTAGGGAGGTCGGCGAAGGACCTGTGGCCAGGCGGCTTCGTAGGATTCGCCATGGTAACGTGGCTATCTTGGCCTTGCTCGGGCCCACCCTGGAGCAATCAGCGGATGTCCTTGAGGAACTGGGAGCGGGAGACCACGCTGGTGTCGCTATCTGATCGCCGCCGCCGCTTCGAGTGCTTGGGGCGCTTCCGTTTGCCCAGATACCGCTCACCAGCGAGCTCTGGCTGCTTTGATTCGGTGGCGGCCATAGTGGCTTTAATTATTTAATAGTGGCTATTAGACAGCGACCACCCAATCTGATCTAATCTAATCTAATCGCGGCTCTAAAATCGTGAGTGCGGTTAATCATTACTACTACTACTACTACTACTACTACTACTACTACTACTACTACTACTACTACTACTACTACTACTACTACTACTACTAGGGGGTTTACCACACTCACGGTTTTCAGACCCGGAATGGAAACCTAAACTATAATAATATCGGCAGCCATCTTGGAGTATTATTCTTATAATCTTGTCAATTCTCATATAAATGAACTATAAGCTGATACTGTCCAAATATGCCTGCATGATATTGAAGTGTATTATCGCCTGCTGTTGCTCTGAACTGCTCTTTATTAAACTAGTCCTATTAGTTCTTCAACCTGGACTTCATAGTTAAGAGTGAATTGCCTATCTGACCATCTTAACCTTCATAAGGCGAGTTATTACTTTAATCCTCTTATCTACTCTCCCCTTATTCATTCTTAGATTTGTCATTTTCTCTCTGCTGAGTGAGTTTCTTTAGTTCGTAGAACTTAATTGTTTGAGGCACCTGAGCCCACAGCATCTCCCTCATGAGATTATCGCACATAAGTTTCAAGTCTGTGGTGTCTTTCAAAGCACAAGTCACCTCGTTGTTTCTTTAGATCTTCTAGAAGTAGATGTTCTGCATCTTTTGGGAGATCTCCTGCGACTGAGAACATATTTATTGCCAGGACTCTTCTGATGCAGCTTGGAGCTTTAGGAATTTAAATTAAGTAAGTATGGTGAATAAGACTTATCTAACTATAATTCCTAATAGAAGTTTAGTCAAAGCATGAGAGAAAATTTGTATTACTTCTTTCTTCATTTGATAGACTTTCATTTCTGAAGAGCTACACACGCCTGAAGTCAAATGCTTACAGTTTCTAAGCATTTCATCATCTCCTATCATCTTTCCTGAGCCCATCATGAATAACTACAATCGAACTTTATTAAAACTTAGATGAGTTTTGCTACTTACACTCAGCTCATTTGTGACTTTGTATCCCTGCAGTTTCTAGAAGTTAGAATGTACCTTCTTTGTTAGGGAGGGATTTATCAACAGATCATAATCCTTATTTGCAACTCTTGGCTCGTAGACATGCTTCTTAATATGCATTTCCCCCTCTTTTACTATGACTAAGTGGTTTACTTCCTCTCCTTCCTTGAACAAAAACTGCCCCCTTTTGTATTTGTGTATTCTCAGAGAGTGGAAGAAACGCGTCAGGAATCTTTTTGAGAGGCCGTGTAACTGCTCAACGTTCTTCAGAAAGTTAAAATATTAAATCTTAGATGACAATATAGATTCTAAAGTTAATCTCCTTTTGAATGATCTTTTTATGAATCCGATCTAGGATCCTCATGTAGGAGTGTCTGCTGAAGACCGCCAAATGAACATCTGACCCTGCTATGGCTTGATACTGTCTCTTGAAGATTTTACTATCTCGGGTGATGCTGAGTTGGCTGAACATCATGCCCCTGTAGAGACTTCCAATCAACTCAGGAGGAGGAGGTCTGACTGAGGGTGATTCTTTGAGAAAGGTGAGGTCCATAGTTTGGAAGCTAGAACGTAGACTCTGTGCTTGGTTAGCGGGTAGTTAGAGATCCAGAGACAGATCCTTGAAGTCATTCTCATTTTGAGAAAGCTGCCTCAGCCTTCTTTAGTCGACTACTATGTCCACTCTCCCATCAATGACCACGTATAATGCCTCTCTATTCTCATCTAAAAACCAAATCATTAATAAGAAAATCATACAATCAGGAAAGAAAGAAAGAAAAGAAGGAAGAAAGTCAAAAACATTTTCCTTGAAGAATGAAAAACGAGATATGGTTACTTACTATAGTTAAGGACGAGTGAACCTTATGGATGGAATTCGTAGGTCATGAGTTCACACACGTCATTCAAATCCTTGCCCTGGATTTTATGTTACTGGAAAAACTTCTGCTCCTTCACCAAGGGCATGACAGACATCATATCAACCTAGGTTCTGCTCTCAGCATTCTTCTTAATAAGAGATAAGATATTAAACGCTTTTTAAGAACGTATCTTTGAATTTAGGAAAGCATATTAGGATGTTATGTTATATTTGAGATTGCTATAAAAGTTGAAATTAATTTAACAGAAAAAGTTTCAAAATATACTTTCAAATTATTTGAGTTATCCGAGCTGAGTAGATATCTTGTTCATTCTATGAATTTGTTTTTGTCAATTTGAGTCCGGATGAGCTTATGCTGAAGACGCACATGCTAGTCATTTATGAAGTCATTTTCAAACATTTACTTAATCTAAAAATATAAAATAGCTATAATTTAATGGGGAAAAAAAGATCCAAAATTTAATTAACTGGTTCTTTTTTCTTTTCTCAATTATTTATAAATTGAGACTAAATTAATAAGCTATTAAAATTTAATTTATTTTCACGTTTGAATTTTTCAGTAAATATTTATTTACTTTTGTGGATTTCCATAACCAAGCCCGATGAACTCGTTATGAATCTATGTCTTATTCAAAGAAATGAGTTTTGATTACAGACCAGAGTGATTGATGTGATTATTCACATTAAACATATTTCCATCACCTCCCCCAGAATTTACAAAAGATTATTGAATCACTATACTTAGAATTATTTTTGATAAATTTAAAAGATGAGTTCAAACCCTAGTATTATCCTATGAAGTTACCTCGACCAATAGTGTGAGAAGAGTTAATCAACTGCTAATGCTGCTGCTTCTTGTAGGTGTTGATGGCCATAGCTTGTGGTCTGAACACAGTCTACTGTTTCTTACTCAGCATTTACTTCAACAATGATTAATTGGGCATTACTCTGAAATTGGAGAGCGGGTTGTGAGTCAGCTTTGGCGATACAGGGTTAGAGTAATTGGGAAACTATCTTGAATGGATTGATGGATCCAGTGCAACAATAGCCTTATTCAAACTATGTCTATGGTTCTGCTATTATTGAGTTAGCTGAGGGGATGCTGTTGACCCTGCTTATAAGAGTAGATTCTGAGAGGGAGCACTATTCCTTGCGAAAGCATTAGAGTTATTAAAAGGAGTTTCGATGAACTTTGGAGAAAGAGGATTGCTGAGTTGTTGATAGCCGCGAGAAGCAAGACTCCTCCTATCTTAGGCTTGAAACTGAGTTTAAGTGAGAGTAGACGCCTACGACAAGGCATTTTGTAGCGCTCCCTTACTGGACTATAAGTTGCTTGCATCTTCTAGCAGTAACTTGTTCGAATTTACTGAAAGATGTCTCCTAGAGAAATAATCGTCGCCCAGATTTTGCTAAGTCATCCTCATCTATTCTATTTACTTTTGGAAGAACCCCTTTTGACCTGGCTGATCCGAAGTGGGATTAAAATCCTTCAAAATGTTTGCGCTCTTCTGATGATAGGTAGTGCTATAATTATCCACCGTATTAAATGTACTCATACTTAATAAGTATTCTTGGCTTAGGCTGTTGGAATTAGCTAGAGCAAACTTTCTCCACTACGAACTCCTGCTTAAGAGAAGTCCTTCTTTTTTACGAAAAGTGCTTTGCCTTGTTTGCTAGTCTCCATGTATGATACAGTTCGATTAGATACTGAGGAATTGAGTCTTTCAAATGGCTTCCTGCTTTAGAACTCTAGCTCCAAGTTTTAATATGTAAAAAATACTTTCTGAAGTTCTTCTGAAGAGCTCTCGTAGTAAGAGAATCACTATTGACTTGCATGATGGAAGTTTCCTATTAGAAAATAGAGTAGAGACATAGAAAATTATATCCAAATCTCTGATCTCTTTGTCCTACATCTCTTTTTCAAAGCGCTGCTTGTTTAGATTCATCAAATTATCTAGCAGCGTTAACTTGTCTGTGCTTGGCTCTTCATTTCTTGTATGTTTGTCCTTGCTGAATCCTAGTGGGGAAGCTTTCTCTGTCTTCGCTTTGTTTGGAGTACTATCATAAAATGATGATGTTTGCTTATGAAGTAATGTAACTCATTAGACTCTTATTTTACGCAATAAGTTCTTTGAGAACATCATTCTTCAAATAAAGTTAAAACACCAAGCACACTACAACTTATCTATATGTATCAAGATGATGTTGTTTCTGATTTGCATATTCTTCAAGAGACTGTTCTACTGCAGAGCCTTCCAGGCGGATCCCTGATTTTCCAGTCGCAAGAAATCTTCTCTCTTCATAGCTCCGACTAAGCCTTTTAGGGAACAGCAGACCACTGTTGATGTGTAAGCCTCCCTTTGATTTAGCATGTCTTCATCTCCAATCAGATTACCTTTCTCCAGTTTATACAGCTAAACAGAAGCGTTAACGGTAAATACTCTTTATTCTTGAACTTACATAAATTTTGTGAGACTTCAGGGCTTTATGAACTATCAAGTCCTTCGTATTTTGAACCTTCATGGACCTGAGAGGATTATCTAGAATCTTTCTTGGATTTTCTGGCTTCTCTAATTCACTTTCTTAGCGAGTGACTTCAAACTATCCCTCCTTTACGAGGTAGACATATTCAGCAGGCTCTCCTTCTCTGTACAGAATCTAATTATCAACAATAGCAAAATAATTCAACAATACACTATAATTTGTACTAATTCTTGATGGTCTTGATCTCTATGAATTGGTAAGTGAGCTTTCCAAGGGAGGTTTTAGTCAGCTGACTGAAATAGGGCAAGCATCTCAGGAACTGAATCTTCTCATTGTATCTTTTCCTAATTTTAAAAGAACGTCTGTGTTTAAAAAGTATTGTTCCTCTCTATAATTCCAAGTACTTTGATATAATCTTTCTTGTTTATGACTGCAAAGTGTGTATTTTAAATGCATCTAATCGATGCCATCCTTGGCTTCTGTTCTATTAGAGCGAGCTCACCAAATGATTGCCCATTTAAGTATATAGTGTAAAAAATTCAATTCTTCATTTCCAAGTTACGATATCTCAGTGGTTCTAAACTAAGAAATTAAAATAAGAAAATGGTTCTCTTGAAGAACTCCTTGAGTGTATCTTCTTTTGACTCACTTAAAGTGCCGCCTTTCTTGAGCTCTTAGACTTTTTACTTCTTGGATTAAATCTGATTCAGTAAATACCACTTACCATTTATTTCAATTTTTCATATGAATTCACAAGTGAAACCTCCTCTTCAAAAGCATTTTTCTAAGTGGCAGTTCTCTCTAGATTCCCTCCTCCCCCGAATTTGCTCTTCTCTTCTTGCTGCTTAGATAAGGGGATGGCTATCTTCCCACTTCCATTACCACTCCCACCCAAGTAGCCTGAACCTGAGCTTTAGCTATTCAGGGCAAGGAAGGCATTCACTGCTCCAAGCTTAGGCAGAGCAGAGCCTACCAGAGAAGTAGTGGTCTAACTGTACTGAGGAAACTCTGCGTGCTTCATCTTTGTGGTCTGGCTTCCAGGCTAGAGAGTGACCGTTACAGGAGCAGGAGTCCCGCCTCTTTAGCTCACAGTAGCTGTTGAAGACTTAATATTCGGCTCTTTATGCTAGTTTAGGCGCGATGAAGCCTGCTGCATATCGACGCTTTCCTCGGAAGAGTTCTCATCTCCAAGACTCAGGATTAGCGAAATATCTTTTCCAATTCAAGGAATATTAAATTAATGAACCTTTTAAACATCTGATCTGAGACTCTCTTCATCAATCTAGTCTTCAATTATATTCCCCAAACCGGTGAATAAGCTCTTTCTATGGAACTCTTTATTTGCTTGAGAGTTCGCAATCTACTTTATCTTTTGAGATTGGTTAATGAGGGTGGTGAATCTCGGATGGTTTGGATTGCTGTTGTACTCCTAGTCAATTCTTATCTACTCTTCTTATTCCTCCTACTCTTGCATCCTTAATGTTAAAAAGATATGCTTTATAGATCATCTGATTAGAGATGACAGTTCTTTTCTTGGCCATCAGCAATCTATTTAAAATAAGGATGTGCCGGCTTGAAAATTTGAAGAAGAGCCGCTTCCTGTTTGGACACCAAATTTGTTATTAACAGTGTTAGCTACTGCTTTATTTGAGAATCCTTCGCTCTACATCTTGTCAAAGTCGGTATGAAAATATAACGCTATCATCATTAACTTCTATTGTGTATGTTAGTTGTTGCTTGACCTATGGCTGTGCTAGACTGACTCCTCTTCCTCTTCTGCGATCTCCTCAGCTTAGCGGTTAGTTAATGGATTGTGCGAAATGTTCAAGCCCTGGGTCATGTTTCTCTAGGCAAGTCTATTCACCACTCCACCACTTCTTTGGCTTGGAGGGGTATTCCCACTCTCACCCTCCTTATTGTCTGCAAGCTTCTACGACAAGCCCACTGAACCTTTTCTAAACCTCAGCTGGTTCTAAGGTTAAGATAATAATCATCTAAATTCTTAAACTTAAAAGGTAAGACCACACTATTGCTGTGCTTCCTTCCGTGTCCTGGAGCTGAGGTTGTCTAAGCCCCTTGACTAGCATTTTAATTGCTTGCCTTTCCTTTGGGGTTGTGGATATGCACTCCCACCCTCCCTCTCAAAATAAATCTAGATCTCTCGCTCATAGCAAATTATATGTGTCAGATAAAAATGATATAGAAGGAGTCGCCGTAGTCACCTTACTTGAAAACAAACTTCCCACCTTCGAAGTATTGATATCTCAGCACCTGGCACAGATCAATCAGGTGATGATTCTCGATTTCCTTCTCTTTGAAGAAACGGATCTCTTTCATCAGAGGAACTAGAATTTACAAATCCTTTTCTGTCCTCTGTTCCGGATTCACTAAATAAACTTAAACTTAAAGGGAAACATATTCCATTTTTCCAAAGATGAAAGATATAGATAAGAGTAAGATCAGTCAAAAATGATCATAGTTATTATTTGTAGCATTCTTCTTGAGGATTTGAATAATCATCTACAGAGTATTATAAACAAACTTGGACTATTTCTTACGAGCAACTGAGGATCGGGAACGTTGTTACTCCCACCGAAGCCAGTGAAAGCCGGCTTAGAGTCTATCTATACTATCAGCAAAAATATTTTATAGCAAGCGAGATAAACTAGAGTTTAGTTGTTTGAGGTCTTGAAGGAGGGTTTTCGTTTTCTCACTAAACATTAACATCACTCTTTGATTATTTCTTACTCTTTATAGACTCAGGAGACCTGCTTTGGTTTGAATCCTCTCGATTTAAAAGTATAGTGTAATGTTTTTGGAGTCTTTTAATAAATTTCGATTTTACCTTGGCGAGGGTTGAAGGAGCAATCCTTGCCTTGAATCGGTGCTGCGTTACTGCAGTGGTATTTTATTTGAGCTTTATCTCCTGTGAGCGCCATGGTTGGAGGAAGCAGGTGATAGTTCTTTACGATGCGAGTCAGAGGCATCTCTCCCCCGTTAGTCATTAGACTGTTGAAACTTCAAGGTCAACGGTGATCATATCATAATAAATTATCTTTAAAACAAAGGTGGTTTCTATTATTCCCCACTCAAATCATCCACTACGATTTAATGCACTCCTTTAAATTCTAATTATATTGAGGGATTTAGTTGCTGGTGGGAATACGTTGCACTGTGGAGGAGCGAGAATCTTCCTACTGCCCCTTCCTTATTCCATAAGAGTCTGCTCTATTATTTCTATTTTAATTCTCTTCGAAACTTATAACATAGAAAAATACTTTTAATTTTATTTAAAAACTAATATTGTTAAACTTTGCTAGGAAGAATCGAGACTCGACGAGGACATTGAATTATAGATTTTAATTAGAATTATACTACGCTTATTAAGTGTTTATATTTGTATTATTAGCTTCTTCTTCTTCTCAATTCAATATTTCTATAAATAATTAACACGAGTCCTTAACATTTGGAAACTTTAAATCCTAAGTCATCATGTTTGATAGATTACTTATTTTTGAAAGAGGAAGAAGCTTGCTAGCATGTTGCATTTTATTGTTATCTACTTTCCAAATGAATGGAAATATTTCAAAGATCTTAAGCAGAAAGAAATTTAGTTAAAGAAATCAAATCATTAGGTATATATTTAGAGAGTGGATTTTAAACACGAACAGAAAGAAGTTGGCTTCTCATTTTTGGGTTCTCAGTTGTAGTACTCATCCTCCCAGTCGGCTGAGCTGAAAACAGTAGCCGCAGGCTCTCCATAAGCTAAACAAATAATAAATTTATTGAAGCTTGTTGGACATGGAGGCTGTAAATGTCTGAGGAGTCCTCAGCAAATAACTTAGATAATTTATCTTCAAAGAGATATATAATAATTTAGTAGCAAATTAACTGTCTTCCACTTAGATATCAGCGTAGGATGATGCTCTGGGGATGCCGAAGTTGTACTTTAGAGGAGTGCAGTTAGTAGGCTCATAGTCAATTGAAGTGATAACTTTTATAAAATCACTTTCATTTATAATGATGCCTAGTTGACCATCGAGTTGCTCGTAGTACTTCTCCTTTCCAGAGAAAAAGTCGAGGTGGTTGTTGCCAAGACCCCAGCCAATCACTTACAATCACACGCGCAATTATAGTTTACTTCTACTCTTTAATGAACATCGTCAACTCTGACACAGCCATTGTGCTTTTGACCGTTGGTGCCTGGAAGTGTCACTCCCACTAGCTGGTTCACATGGATGGTTGTGCCTACCTTATAGTCAATAGTAGCCACGCTAGTGTAGGGGAAGATTGGATTCAAACTAATAGCCACTTATTTTAAGTGTGGATTGTTAGCAGAGCCAATACTGAATGGGAAATGATTCTGGTCAATTTAGTCGAAGCAGTTGAAGCCGTCTCCACAGTCACACCCACCTAAGTTTATTACTCAATAAGTAATATAAACTATGAGACTCTCCCGTCGTTGAGTTTGCCAGTGCCTTCAACTCTCACTCGCTCAGCATAGTGTCTAGTAACTTTGGCAATATTTTGGCCGCCGCAAGTCTTCAGCCAGGTGTCCTTGGAGCCGCTACCTGATTCGTCTGACTCATAGCAAATCCAGTAGTAGGTCCACTTGCCATGGCGAGCCAATGCGCTACAAAAATAACTCCAATAAGATCAAATCTATTTTCATTATAGCTGTCATGAGAGCAGCCAGGGTGATAAGTGACATGGTCTTTCTCATATTGATAGATTCTTGTGTATGTTGAATATCTTTTAAAATATTTATTACAATTTTAAGTCTAAGATTGTATAAATAGTGCTAGTTCTACTTGGATACAAGCACAGATACTATAATTATTTTTGTATAATAATATCCAAATATTATTTTTTATAATAGGCTAAGATAAGCAGTTTTAAGAAGATTTAAAGTGATTACTTAAAATGGCTATTGCTAAATGAGGAAATTAGGAAATTTGGATTATCTTATAAGTTGGCAAGAGCAGATAGGTAAATCAGTGGAGGAACTGGCTTTAGAAAACTTTTAGATCGTCCTATGACACAGCATGAGCGTGACCATCTACGAAACTGTTTCTGTTGATTTAGTACTCCTTAACATCATTATAAGTGCCTTGAGCTATCATGACTTGTGGAATTTATTGGCTCTCCTCCTCTGAGATAATCTCATTCATGGCAGGAGAGTAGGCTTCTTTATAATCTATAAAAACTCAATATATCTTCTGAAGTGTGTTGCACATAGATATCGTCAGTGTCTTCAAAATTTAACATCGCGATGTTTATTAGAGATGAATTGCTTTCAAAGTAGCTTTCGACTTGAACATCAGCTACTTTGTATCTCTGGCCGCTGAAATTGTAGATGATGGGATTGCAACTGGCAGGAGCATAGTCTACAGATGTGATGCCCAGCTGGTTATCAAGTTGATCGTAATATTTCTCTCTGGCCACAAAGAAGTCAAGATGATTGGAGCCGAAGGACCAACCCTTATCATCAACACGCACGCAGCCGTTGTGCTTCTAACCACCTGTTCCCGGGAGTACTACTCCTTTGAGTTGGTTTACCATGATAGTGGTACCCACTTTGTAGTCATTTGAAGCCACTGAGGTGTAGGGATAGATTGGGTTAAATACAATAGGATAGTATAATTAGAAGTAGTGTATCTTGAATTTATGTGTTATCGTTTGAGCCAATGCCATAGGGATACTTTGCGGGATCGAAGGAAGCAAAGCAGTTGAACCCATTGCCGCAGTCGCAGTCACCGAGATTTACTACTCTGCCATCGTTAAGTTTGCCAGTGCCTTCCATGCGCACTCGCTCAGCATAATGCCTTGTAACCTTCGCGATGTTCTTGCCAGAGCAGCTCTTCAGCCAGGTGTCATTAACTTTTTAAGTACAGACTTGCGTTAAAGTATGCATTAAATTAAATAAGAATCAAACTATTCAAATAAAGTTAGAAGCACCATAACTTTCTTAATATAGGAAGATAGGTAAAGTCTTTCATGAAATAACACTACTTTATGGAAGAGAAAGTATACTTTATTACCCTGATTTTTAGTTTTCATGAAATGATTTATTCATCTTCTTCGTCTCTATTTCCTATTCTTAAAAGAACATCTCTCTCTCTTATAAATCAAAGTGTTGCTCCACTATAATAATAGCTTCCTTCGCTATAATTAAGTTTTATTATTAGAGAATAGGTTTGTTGATTGAAGGATTGTTAGATTTGGGATTAATTATTAAAAATGCAAATAGAAATAGGAATA
>JAJKFJ010003436.1:0-23320 GCA_027382625.1 Tetmemena sp. SeJ-2015
ATTTTTAATGATATTTTCCATTGACAATAAATAAATTTAATAAATTAAGGCTTGATTTATATTTAATTTTTAAATGATTGGATTATAAATACATTTTGAAGAAGGAAAAAAATTTAATGAAGGATTAAGAACTTTATTTCTCGATATAATTTAAGGCGAAATAAGAATCATTACAATTATACTTTAAGAGTTTTCTTTAGCAGAAATCTTTCAAGAAATTAGGGGACCGGGACTCCTAGCACCCTAAAACGTAATCTTAAGCTCTTTAATTGTGTAGATAAGTATTAAATAAATGAAATTTTTATTATATTTTAACAAATTTAATAAGTTAACAATAGAATTAAATGTTTAAATAATTAAGAATATTATAAGTGAAATATGACCAACAGTTGAAATTCTTGTTCAAGATTGAGGTTCCTAATGTTTGAACAAACAATTTCATTTAAAAATTTCATTTAGGAATAAACTTTAGCTGATAGACATAGATTTCACTTTGAAAAAACAATTTTTTATAAAATTTTACATAAGAAAAGACCCTCGCACTAAATCAAACTTCTTCATCAATTTTTTACGACTTCAAGTGATAAAATTAAGACTTTGATTGATTAACTGTCATTTGCTTGGATAAACTATTTTGCGAATTTTTAAAAGCAGAAAACACTTGGTTCAAATTGTTTTCACTGTGTTCCCTTTTCCCATTTTAAGATATTTCTCGTACTTATTACTGCTGACTTCCCTTTTCATTTTCTTACGAAATTAAGAGTATCTCTCTCTAAGAAAACAAAAGTTAAAGAAAGTTTAAAAAGAAAGCCTTTCAGCTTTGAATATCGAGTTGAGATTTCGTTTCATACCTAGAGCTGGAGACCATTATATCTAATTGATTATATTAAATATACAAATTGTGTTTTTTGTTTTTGTTCTCCATATTCGGCTCTATTAAGAGATCTAGATACCTCAGCTTTACAAAATTAAGATTATAAGTTTGATCACTTTCTCTGAGAAATAGAGGGATTGTGGGAGGTTAGTTAAATCCTCCTGGACTGAGGATCTCATTCTCTGATGATTTCTTTAGTGTGGGTCAGAAGCCTTTGAAGTAACTAAAATAACATTTAAGTATGGTCAGATCCTAAACTGAGAGGCAAAACTTTAATTTCAGAGATATTAGTTTAATTTGTACTCTTATAATTTCTCTTCATTTACTTCATCCTCTCTGCCATGAAGCTTTACTTTTGATTTTAATAATCTTTAAATAGTATTTGATTCTACAATTGAAAATTAAGGGTAGGGTAAGGACCTTGACTTTAATTTAAAACTAAAGTGGTGGTAGTTCTTGGCATTATGACTATCTAGAGAGACATCATGATCATTCAAAGTCTCCTTAATGGGGTCGAGATCTTGAGCATCTTAGTTCATGCTAATTGATCAAGAATCTTGATTTTATTGCAGCATTTGTTATTGAGAGGTCATCCTAGATAAAGGAAGTAAATTTCTTTAACTATTTTGTCCGGATAAGTCACCATCTATCATTTAGTTACTCATATTCATGGATGATGCTCCATCCTTAAACTCTTCGTAGTTATTATGAAGAAAGTCAATCTATTAATTCATAGGTTGATTGATGACTGAGTCCTCTTTTAAAATAATATAAGCGAGCGCTGCTGTTGAATCTTGAATGCTAAGATTGCTTATTTGGATCTAAGAACTCTCCTGGTATCTTCAGAATTAATTTTATTTATTCAAATATTATTTTTTAATGTTAGAATGTCATTTGAAATCTTGAATTTCTTCAAAGCAGCCTTTATCTAATGCCCTATCAAATCACCCGACTATTTAGCATCTATAAATAATTATTAGCGGGCAAATAAACAAAGATATAAGAATTTAAGACTTTAAATTTTAAATTTTAGGAATTGAGTAGATTTAATTTATTTTGTAAAGCAAGAGTGACTTATGATTTAAGAGTAGATTGATCTGGGATTTAAGGATAGTATCTGTTTCTATTTGACAAATCGAATATGTCAAGGCTTTCGTTTGAAATCTTGCTATATTATTTTTGAGAATCTTCTAGATTTTGTACTTAGACTTAAAACTCCTATTAAATGATATTATGACTTGAGAGAGTTGCATTTTGCCTTCTCCACTTTATATATTGGCACCATAGCTGGGATCGAAGCTAGTTTAAACATGGCCAATGTCTTTTAAAACTCTCCTAGTGGACATGTTGTTTATGTTTTCTTCGTCTATGAAAGTGTTGTGTTCTTCGTTAATCACAGATAGAATTAGTTACAGTTTAAACAATAAAAAATTAAAACTATTATATATAAGTTTGAGATTTTTGATATTCTTGTTGAGGGGATAAAGTTTGAGTTGGCTATTTGGATTAATTCCTCCTTCTGCAACAGGTTTCTTAGACTTTCTATTTTTGCACCAGTGGAGAAGCCATTTTATCTTTTTGAGGAAATCTATGACAAAGAAGTGTATGATTATGAAGATGTTAATGAACACATTCCCAATGAATATAACTATAAATGCCATGTCTGTCATCATTTTAGATTCAATATTTGGCGCAAAATCGTTTTAAAATGGATATTTATATAAATTTTATGTTATTTATTAGTTGTAGACGAGCATCATATAGCTCAGAATAAAATAGAATAACATATTTGAATTATTGTCGATATCTCATTATTTATCTCTTAGAAATAAGAGTCATAAATGGGCTTTGCCTTTAGTAGAAAGATCAAGTACAGCAAGTTGCATACTATGAAAATGTGAAGCTAGAAAGTAATATTTCATAAAAATTATAATTTGTTTTGAAATTTTTTCAAAGTAAGGTAGTTTGAGAGGGCTAGTACGACCAAAATATAAATGAGTCTTCTCAAGATAAAAACTGACCTATAAAATAAGGACCACTTATTCTATGGACGCAATATATCCACGATTTAATAAATAAGAATGTATCATTTCTGAGAGATACTTTTAGAGAAAGGGATCCTCATAGTCCTTATTGTACTTGGCTAGATAGATTGGACTGTAAATTGCAAAAGCTATATTTATTCCCACAAAGAGGGTAGCAATTTATAATTTTATATTTGATTTTAAGTGTAGCAATAATGAGCGAAACTACTTCTCTAAAAATTAAACTTTATTTAGTTCTCCTGCTCTATCATCAGAAGGACTTAAGTAATTAAGAGCAGCAGAAAAACCAGCTTCTAGCCACGTTTCAAGAAAGAAGATAAAAAATCCGTTAAAGAATAGAGATTTCTAAATGTAGGCGCCTACTCTTTGCTGCCACTGATACAATTTAAATATTTTCATTAGCATTAAATACTCATAACTCGTCTTGGCAGATTTGAAAAGCACTAAGTAGACAAGACTCATGAACAACAAATAATATATTGTTTATGAATGCAAAATAGAAGAAATAGAACATGGGAGGACCAATTAGATATATGAAGTTGCAACTATTTAACAACTATATTTTATATGTTTCATTAATTTTAGGTTTAATTTGTTATGATTGTATCCAAGAAAATCGAATCTGCTATTAAAAGGAGGATAATCGTCAGCAGGATCGAGTCCGAATATTAATTCTAGCCAATCAGCTGAGTCTATCACATCGAAAGTGGCAATGTTGAAATCATCATATTAATTCATGGATGCACAAAATATTTGAAGAAGGCCTTGAGGAAAATGAAAATTCGTTGAGTGTAAGGAATCGTAAAGAGTGGGGTGTGGGTTATCAATTGCAAAGTGTTTATAAGCGACCACAGCATTTGGAGACTTGTTCCTCCAATCAGCCCTAGCCCAATACTTCCATAGAGCACTGAAGAAACTTCATAGTTTAAAAATACCAATAATTTTATCCAAATTATTTAAATAACAACATTAATAGCCATAGTTTTTTTATTTAAAATGATTAAAATTAATTAAAGTAGATAGCAATAATCAAGTCCCATATTAATTATAAACTAAGGAATAGAGAATGCTGGAAGAGTAAAGAACTATCTGCCCATCAACTTAATATTTTAACTCTAGTACCAAACTGAGGAGGGATGACTGAGCTGACTTTAATTTGTTGAAACTTGTCACTGTCTAGTGTGATGGTGAGGTAGTCTGAGTCTTGAAGCATTGAAATCGCATCTGGGTCAGTAAATGTAACCTAGATAACTACATTTCCCTAAACTTGTGAAAATGTTGATATAAATTAATCTGTCTTTTATTAATAATTTATGAGTCGCTTGTAAGAGTCCAGTTGAGTACTTTGTTATCGTTTCCTTGTCCAGTATATACGCTGAACTGGGAAGAGTTTAAGGTGGTGGAGTTCAGCGCATTAAAATTAATAAGATCAAATTGATGATGTCTTGGCCAACTGTAATCTAAACCTGTCCATTAGAGTCAATGCTGTTAATGTTGAGATCGCTCTGATCCACTTTGGGATCTTAAGTGGTGGGAGGCTTAGTTGTAGTAGCGGGCGGAATTGTAGTTGAAGAGTTTTAATACTATAAAAAACTAAGTTAAGTTTTAGAACTGCTAATCTCTATAAGCTTGAGAGGGGTGTACAATTATCTACAACTAGTAAAGAGTCAAAAATTAGTAAAATGTATGATTAAGAGTGCTAAGAGAGCCTTAAGGGTTTTTGTCAAACACTTTTACAATGTAATTTGATTCAAATTGAATAAGCAAAAATTTTAAAGAGAATTTGACTTTCCAACATCAGTTGCCTCTGGACTAAGAGTCAAAGAATAAAAGCAAAGATAGTAAAATATAGATGGAGAACGCTTGGAGTAGGATATGAACTTGGGGATTACAGGTTAGTTGGGCATCTGATTTTGTATTTAGAGAAATGTTTCGTCTCCATTGGGATCCTTGATGGGTGGCAGCGCAGTCGTCAGTGAGACACCAGCATAGCATTCAATTATTGCAATCAAGGGAGTGGCAAAGTAAGGAGCTTGGTTTTATTAAGTGGAGACTAATAGTTAATTAGTATCATAAGCGATATTTGTTTAGAGAGACATAGGAAGAAGTAGTTGGTGCAGGAGTGTAGGTTTAAGTTGTGGTGGAAGTGTATGTTGAGGAGGATGTGGGAACTGGAGTGGTTGAACTAGAAGTCGAGCTACTAGAAAAAGGAGTAGTAGATGAAGTAGTTGTAGTTGAAGTGGTTGATGATGATGTTGAGGAAGATGTAGTTGATGTGGATGTTGTGGAACTGGTCGTTGTAGTAGTGGTAGGACTTGGAGTAGTGGTACTAGTTGAGGAAGTAGTTGTAGATGTAGTTGTGGATGTGGAAGTAGTAGATGTGGTGGATGTGGTTGTGGAAGTGGATGATGTGGATGAAGTAGAAGTTGTATAAGGCGTGATAGTGACTGTGAAAGTAGTTGTGGCTGAGTAAGCTCCATTGAGAGTGCCTGTTACTTGGACTTGATATGCTCCATGAAAGGCATTATAATTTAAAATAAGAGTACAATTATCTGTAGATTGAATTGAGAAACTAAATCCATTACCCGCCGCAAGTTAAGTGAAAGTAATAGCTGAGGGTAGAGAGCTGCCATCAGTTAGTTGCGCTGAGTAAACCCATTTATAGGAGTCATAGCAATTGGTTATGGAGTAGGTGAAGTCTACAACATTAAAATTTATACCAGCATCATTGATAGTATAAACTTTATTTGCAATTGTAGAAGGTGTTACAGTCCCCACATTTTAAAATTGATTATCTTTATGATTAAAATAATAATAGTAATTATTTTTAAAAGTGATATTTTATGCTTTTATATAATAATTTGATGGTCATTAATCACCTCGCTTTTAAGCTAATTTTTTTTTCTTAAGAAAATAGAATTAATAGTCCAAGAAATTTACTTAATTTTAAATATCATCTGCTTAAAATAAAATAAGAAAATATGTTCAATAACAAATAATTTTGATAGCTAGTGCAGGTATCAGGTATGTCTGTTATGTTAGTGAGAGTGAGATTAGAGAATGAGGCTCCAACTAATGAATTCAGTTAATAAGATACTGTGTTAGTTGTGAAAATAGCTACTCCAACATTGTTTAGAGTACCTAGAGTAAAGTAAAACACATTTTAAATAAGGAAAGCTAGATTGATATGTTGCACTCAAACTCCCACTTGGCTAAGATATTTTCCAATAATTTTATAAAATATAAATTAAAATGAAAATAAGAATAAGATATGTTGACGCACCCTGTTGCTGGGTAAGCCATCACAAATATAAATTACTATAAATGCTTGGTTGAAAGAGTATGAAGACGATTCTAAAGAAAGAGTAGACCCAGCATAGTAAGCCAGTGTTCCACTTGACAGTATTTTACCAGCATTTACTTTAATAAGAGAGATTGAGGTTGACATTCTGAGCAAAAAACTTTTTAATTATGAGCTAAGTTGTTGAAATAGTGGTTGCTGTTGATGTGATATCAATTCTTCCAAGTAGAGTGCCTCCTGTCGATGGAAATTGTATAATGAAAGAGCCATATTAAATATCTAAACTGAAATAATTAAACCCTCATTTCGGAGGGTGAAAACTCAAAATCTTAAATATAATAAAAGGTAGGTTATTTAATCATATTTTTAAAGAGATATTTATTTCATTTCATTTCAAGTCAAAGTTAATAAAACACTATTTTTTCAATATAATAGACCCATCCTTATTTTGTTAATCATACCTATAATTTAAAAAAATCTTTTTTATTATAACTATAATTATAAGAGCTATAGACAATTTATAACTAAAGTCAAAACCATTAAAAAAGACAGTATATGAAATAGTAGCTCTTTTAAGACATGCATTTATATTTTACAAAAAGTTTTTATCTATAAACAGTTAGCTGGAGCAGGTGTAGAGACGTACCACGAGGAAGTGAGAGATAAAAAGGTGCCCAGCAAAAGAGAGTATCCCTCCTTCAAAAATAGAAATGCAAAATCAATAATAATTTAAAGCATAATAATATTTATAATCAAGTCCAGATGCTCCAAGGTTATTTCCAAAGGAAAATATATTGACGTAATTAGTTGCAGAAGCGAGGTAGTAGGCGGAGAGAGTGACTGCAATGGTCGAAACAGCAGTGGTAGTAGCTGCATATTGAGATGTTACATAATTGCCTGAAGTTGCATCCATCATCATCACCATCAGTTTAGTATTAAATAGATAATATTGTGCTAGCCTGAAGTCACTAGATAGTTCTTGCTAGGAATGAAAATTGCAGAAACAAATATACACATATAAAACTCCCATTTCCACGTTTAATCCACTCCCATAACTCTTAGAATAGATGGGGCTTATTGAACTTGCTGAGGCTGAAAATGTATAAGCACTCACGTACAGAAAAGATTTAGCTGGTGAATAGGTCAAGCAGTACATTTAAGAAAATAATCTGTTTTAATTTTGTTGGAGCTGTCCATGAAAAAACCCATGGGGATGAGAAGAGTAGAGATGGTGGAAGTGCTGATGTCTATTTCATAAAATGATTTCACAAGTGTGCCGGTTGATGAGTCAATTACTTAATATGCCATCTGAGGATTTGAAGTGACAGACACCATATATTACTTGCTACTATCTTACAGACTACAATTCATTTTTAAAAGTTCAAAATAATATTGGGATTCTTATATAAATATGATAAGAAAAATATATAAAATTCACGAACTAAATAAGATTATCATTCTCTAAATCAATTAACACATTTTAATTTTAATATTTTGCATATATAATAAAACGGTTCTTAAAATGTAATTTACAATAAAGCATACTGATAGGTTTGACAAAGTCAGTAGATGCGTAAAGATATTGCTTGTGCCAAACAATTCTTCCATTTGAAATTTTAAGTTTAACCAGTATGGGCAAACTTCCACTCTAAATAATGTCAGTAGAGCAATAAAATATAAATTTTGAATTTAATGTTATAGAGGAGGAAGACCCTCCCAAATATAAGTATCCATTTACAGAGTCACATAAAATACATTTTATAATAGTTAAGTCATATTCCATACAGTTGAAAGTAGTGCTACCAATCAATAGATAATAATTTTTATCTTGTCAAAAATATGAATTAGATAAAATGTAACCACCAAGTATTTGGGGGAATGGATAGGTAGATATTTTTTCAAAGCACAAAACTTAATCCAAGTGCATGAGAGACCTTGCTTCAATCTATGAGAAGTTCACAAGTAATTGGAGCAGCAAACATTGGAATATGCATAACTAATTTTGTAGAGTACGCTATTAAGGCTTTTTCATTGCAAAAATAGATGTAATCTGCATATATTTTAAATATTCTTTTTTAAATCTATATGTCAAACCTGTTTTTTTACAAAAATATTTACCATAAATAGGTCATTTACTATATCTTTTATTATAATTTATTTTTAAATTTTTAATAATTAGTAAATTGGCAATTGGAGGAGTAATTTTTACTTGAGAATTAGTTTAGAAAACTATTTTTTAAATAATAAAATATTCAAATATCCTTTATTTAATTTCTGATGAATGAATATTTTCTCTTTTATGAAATAATCTTCTTTAATATAAATTATTCACTTTTATTTATATAATCGATTAGAGCTTAAAAGCATAAATTCGCTTTAAATGAAGATTTTATATTCCGTGAGGTCAGCAAGTGGGATATAATTCTTAAGTCACCCCCTCCCTCTTTCCCTTCTATCTCACTCATTATAATTAAATGTCAAATAAAATGCAAAAATTAAATTAATTTTATTAAAATTTATCAAAAAATAAGATATTATTCTGAGATAAATAGCATATTTTAACTTATTTAAATAACCTTATCCTTAATTAAATTATAGTTTAGAATTAAATTAAAATTGATTGAATCATTAAATTAATTGATGGGGGCTTGAAATTTTGTGTCAGTTAAATTTCTATTTTCCTCCCTGATTTTCAGCTTGTACTCTTGCCAATCAAAAATAGTAGAAGTTCTTTTCTATAAAAATTTTCATAAATTTTATGTGCGCTTAATCATTTAAATTGAATCTATAGTATTTAACTTTTTGTCGTATTTAACTTTTCGATGTGCAAGTTTATTATGATAAAATCTATAGAATGGTCTATTAATTAAAGGTTATTAAACCATTACGAATTTAAGTCATTTTTATTAAAATTATTGGCTCATTCATTAAATCTCCACAATAATTTGAATGGAATGATATTTTGGGATTCTCTTAACTTGCTTTGCTTACTTTCTCTTCTGCTCCCTCTTCTTAATATATAGTCCTTTAATACTTTATTAGGAGAAATAATTAAAGTAGTCTCAATATATCATTTACTTTATAACTATTTTAATTAGGAATTAAATAAGTTTTCTGAGAGCAACGAAGTCTTGAAACTTCTTTCTTCGTTTGAGTTCTGCCTTCTTCTCTAATTTTTCATTATCGCCTTCTACCTGGATTCTCTGCACTTTTCCAATTACCAGTTGCTTTATTTATTTGTGCGTCCTAGATAATGGCTGTTTGAGAGGGGCTGCAATTGGAGGGGGAGGGCCTGACACTCTCACTACTTTCCTTCTCTTGTAAGATGCATTAAATAATTGTAAAATAATTTATAAGAGGATTCAGAGGATAATTGTGATTAGTTCAGACCATCATTCTTGATTTAACCAATTGTGTTTTTAATATGCTAAAAGAAGAACAAATGCCATTATACTCTTCTTAATTTTATTCATAATAATTCTGAAAATTATTAAAGAGAGTTTTATAGAGACAAAATTTACTTTTTCTCGAAAGCTTCATTTCTTTGATATAGCAACAAATTGTTATCAATTATTTTTTATATAAGAAAAATATGAATAAATATATCTAATAAAGTTAATAAAAAACTTTCTTTCTTCATATTTAATCTTAGAATTAATAAATTATATCTGAATAATGATTGTGATATGTTCAATAAATTTATTTTTAAGATTGATTTTAGGAAGTAGAAATATTAACTATTGCTAAGACTACTTCTTTTGAGTTTTTATATCAGAACTAGGCGAAGTAGCCAGAACTTTATCTATTTTCTAAGCCAAAGAAAATGCGTGTTTTATATCTTAATTATCATTATAAAAAAATCATTAAAACATAGCTCATTTTATTTATTTAAGCATTAAATTATAAAATAATATATTCCAAACAAACTATAAGATTATTAAAATGAAAAGAATATGAAAAAAATATACGATAAAATGTTCTATTTTAATAGGAAAATTTTATTTTAGTATTTGAGGAATACTTTTGGCCAAAAGCATTAATTCATTAGAAGTAGGCGGTAGAAGCAAGGACCCACTTATTTTAATTAAACTTGTGAATTAGTGAGATTGCTTGAACTGTTGCTTCATCTGATCTCTGCGACTTGGAGAGCCACTTGGTGATCTCAAATCGGTTGGCTTTCTTTAAGTAGGACTCTGCGAACTTATCTTCCTCAAAGGGAGCTAAGGCTGAGGCACTTGCAAAAACTTTATGGCTGAGATTTGAGCAGCTTTAGATCTGATCAGCTTCCATCTTAAAGCCTATGAATTTTATATAGATTGAGGCTTGCTGTTAACTCTATCATTGAAAGTTTGGTTTTACTATTCTTGGATTTTCATAAAAGCTCCTGAGAAATTAATAAATAAAGCAAGTCAAAATAAATTGGTTATTGATTTGCTCAAATTGTCATTAAATTGCTAGGAATCTAAATATTTCTCGCTTTATATTAAATTAAACTTGTGTGCTTCAGAACTTAAGACGCCTCTTAATCAAATTATTCACTTAATTATTATTAAAGCGTGAAAGTAATTTTTTAATATAAAATACTTTTCTTTATCTAAAATATAATTTTTATTTTATGCCTTAAAGATTGGACTTGACTCACCCTTGAAAGTTTTAGAGCCGAATATATAAAATAAATCTATTTTGATTTAAAGGTTGCAAAATTCGTTCGGCTATTTTATTTTTTGGAACCTAACCACTGCTGATAGCTTCTGGAGTTTTGCTAATGTCTCTCGAGATCAGCTCAAATGGTTTAACTTTATTATCAATATATATTATTGATAATTTTAGATGTATTTATTAATTAATGCAGCTTAATTCATTTAAAGAGGATAACTTTTAAAGGAAATGAAGTTATAGCAAAAATTATTCTATGAATTAATGATATAAATGCCTCTATTAACAATAATTTATAATAATTAATAATTATTAAATCGTATGATTTTTCTCTTTATTTATTATTTTTGAACTTGCTCTATTTATTTAGAAAAGCGTGGAGCTTATTTGACATCTTGCAAGTTATTTATTAGGAGTGGGGATCCATCTACAGTTGAAACTTTTTCGAAATCAGGAATAAGACTTGACCGATTTGAACGCTCAGAGAATTAGAATTACTAATAGGACTTCATCCTAAGAGTGTTTGCAGTTTCTTTTCCTGACAACTCAGTTTTATAAAATTCCCTTTGAGAAAAATTAAAAGTTTTACTGCTTGCTCCATTTTATAAGTAAACATGCTCTTAAAATGTTAAATAAATTTTTTAATGAGATATTCGCTATTTTTAACCTACTATTTACATAAATGAAACAATAAAATAATATAGAAATTAGAGAAACTAAAACGATGTGATAATTCAATTACTTAACTAAGACAATTTTGCTGAATTGCGAAATCTATGATATTAAAAACTTTTTACTTTCTGATTGTTCTTGGATTAAAATTTGATTAATCAAAAAGTTATCATTTTATATCCTTAATTACTAATTCATTAACTTTTAATAAATAAATATTAATATAAGTATTATACATTCATCTCAGATTTTTCAAAAAAATTTGAGTTTGCTTTTTCAAAGCCTGGACGAGCGAGCACCAAGCTCTTGTCGTCTGTGTTAAAACTTGGTACTGCGAGCTCTCCTTGTAGGCTGATTATTGCTCCAAAAATTTGAATAAAAGTTAAATTTACATATTTATTAAATCCCACAATTGTAGGGAAATTCATGGACTGTAACATGCCAATCATGGATGCTTTTTAAGCTGCTTCTCTAAAGTTCAGTAAAAATACTAAAAACAGTGACAGCTTCCTGTAAAATTTGGCTTTCTAACCAGTAGTCAAAAATTCGAGCTGAACAAATAATATTGATTGGAATGCCTGATTTTCGGTAAAATATAATAAGGTAGAAGTTTTTGCATATTTGTTTGAGTAGCTGCCTCACTCATTTTGTTTTTCTATAAATGGTTACACCACTTGCTCGTGATATCTATCTCTACTACTCGGTTTTCTATTTCTATTAAGCTTTCTTAAAATAAATTATTTTTATTTATCTTAGATTTACAGTTCCAATTAATCCTCTGAAGTGTTCTCAAAATTGATCATCTCAAAATTCTCTTACTAATTATAGGAAGAGCTAGAAGCAGCAGTAGAACCCAAGACTGGTATTAATTTCAACTCTTTTATAGACTATAAAAGCTTCTACCTTATTTCCAAAATTGTATGAATTGGATCTTCCATGCTCTCACTACTTTAAATTCTGCTTCTATTGTGATTTCGGCCTGAGTTGTTTTAAATTGATTATGCCATGAATTTTGAAAGAGAGGGCAAGGTATCACTATTCTGAGAATGCGAATTCATAATAAATATATTTGTTGATTGAATTGAAATGATAAGAGTGAGGATGGGTCAGCATAAATTTTTAATTAAATATAGATAGTAGGTACAAGAATATAATTATTATATAAGTTATTTAGAGGAAATAAACATTTATCATTTCATTATAATTTGCATTCAATAAATGTTGAGACCCTCTGGAACCATAAAAGCATACATATAAAGGTAAGAAAGTATTAAAAATTATATTTTAATCAGTCATTGTAACTTATTAAAGGAAAAAATATTTAATTGTCACTATTTTCTCATGGGATATGAACTACAAGTAAGAATGTATCTGTGTGACAGAAAGTTTCTCTTAGTTCAAAATTTAGGAAATCTAAAGAAATGGTGAGTCATCTTTACATTACTCTATGTAATGAATTCTACTATTAACATTTCTATGAGGACATTAATCATATATAATTAACATTTTAATGCCGTCTAATATTCGGCTAGTTGAGAGAAGGAGCAGCACTCATAAATATTAATTTTGCTCTTTAAAGTTTGAGTGTTAAAAAAGATAGTTGCCAACTTATTAGAGGAGGTATGAGGTTTAGCAGCTGAGAATTATTCAAATTACTATAATATAAATAATTAAATGAAAATATTACAAATTCTTTATTTTCTAAGCTCCTTTTGCATTAATGTAAATATCAAAACTATATATTTATTATTGATAAATAATTAAACTTAAGAATTTATTTTTCTTATTTATAATTATATTTAAGGAAAATAAAAATAATAATTTGGTGCTTATATTTAATATATTTAATGTTTTTTAATGAAAAAATAAATAAATTTATCAAATTTACCTTAAAATACATTTTTAAAGCTTTGGGGATTTTATTTTTTAAATACATCATATTTAGTTTACTAGTTTTATGAGCAATTAAATTTCTTATTTGATTTAACTTTAATTTAAAATCTCAAAATTCAATCCTTTTTAGTTAAAATGGTCAAATGATTATACGATTTTAAAGAAATGAAGAAAAAAATATAGATACTTATCTACTAAACTAATTATGCCACTTAACTTTTGATTAAATTCCAATCAAGAGTAGAGTACTTTACTTTTATTCTTGTCAACTCTCAATTAAATTATTTGTAAAAATAAATTGAGCCTTTAGAACTGGCTCTGTTATTCTTAACAAAATTTGCAAATTTTTGCCTAGCTATCTCTGCCTTGTATTCCTCAATTCTTTTCTTGCGTCTTTAGTTATCCTCCTAGTATTTTATTCTCTACACCTTGCCTATTACTAGCTGCTTCATAGATAAATAATTTAGAATTCTTCATCTACTTATTTCCAACTTTCTTTTATGTGGGAGCTCCATTCACTACTGGAGCTGTAGTAACCATTACAACTGACTTGCATAAATATGGCTTGAGCATATAGGTTATGATGATGATAATATTTTTGACTTTTTTGGAGTGGGAGGTATGTTGAGAGCAGGAGTTTCAAACCTGAAAGATAAATTAAGAAAGAATTTCTTGCACCCAAAGGTGAGTTGAGACTCTTGTTTACAAGGGGCGAGTGAAGTGTTGGAAGCAGCAGGCTCATTTTATAAACATTACCCTATACAGTAGACAGGTTTTGGCTGTTTAAAGAAGAGGCGTGTCTCATCTCATGCTTTGCCTCATTCCTAGATACTGGCGACTCTACCTCCTGGATTTGTGGGTAAACTGTAGTAGATTTAGCAAATTCATCCCTCTCTATTGGAGTAAAACAAAGAATACATATGGATTATAAAGTAATCAAAATTCTTGGATTGTTAACTTTAAATAAATAGAACTGATCTTCTTCCTGCTGAAAAATAAAATGAATCGAGCTAGGGAAATAAAAAGAAATCCACTTTAGAGTTGAATCTCTGGCTTGATGAGAGGCTTGAGAGTATTAAACTTCTCAAATCTGAATTTTATATGCTTCATTTCAGGCTTCTCTTTGTGAAGTTATTATATTTTTTCAGTTCCTTCTTATTGCTAAGATTCGTCAAGATCCGATTCAAAAGCAGGATTATTTTAATTTTAAGGATAGACGATAAATCTAATACAAATCAGTTTTTCAATTAAAAATTATTAAAATTTTATATTAAATACAGCTTTATTTTTTAAAAAATACTAAAAAATATAATGTAGTATCTTCCTTAATAATTTTTAATTTAGATTTTTTATTTCCTTTAAAATTAATTTAAGCATTAATCGGTATATAGAGGAAATAATTAGCTACCCATAAATTTTCTAAATTATTTCTGGAACCTCTATCTTGATTATCTTGTTGTACTTTAGTAGGGTCTGGCTCTTTGATAGATAAAGTGTCAATTTTTTGGTCAAATTAAGGAGTCCTCTCCTTAATTAATTCATTGGAGAGTTTAATATTCTTTTTGGTGCTTTCCTTGGAGTTGCTTGTTAATTTATATATGTTCATTTAAAAATCTTTGACTTTCAACTCCTATAAGTCCATGTTCTAAATTTTATCAGGAGATGCCTACAAATCTTTCATCGAAGGCGCTAAAATGTAGCTTTATTTTGTCTGGATACTTTTTTAATTTAATTAAAATATATTTTATCTTAAAGTTATTTTAATATACGTTCATATTATTTTGTTTTATTGGTGTGTATTTTAAGATATATTAATTTAACTATTTATATTTAAATGTATTATTGCGATATTAAGTATTTTATATACTTGCATTCTTGAATTTAGTGGCAGGCTTGCATTTTGAATCTTTCCGTAAAATAATAAATATCTGCTTTCATTAAAATAAAATTATATAATTTTTAAGAAATTAATTCGAGGCTATTGATGTTTACAAAATTGATTAATTTGCATTAGTTTTAAGTTTAAAATATTCGCATAAGACTATTATATAATTATTTATGGTTAAATTAAAATAGTGATTTGGAATAGATTGGTTTCTTATTGAAGTTTAGTTCATTCAGAAGAAGAGAAGATAAATATAATTTTGTTATAGATGATTTCAAGTTCTTAACTCTTATATCCTAA
This sequence comes from Tetmemena sp. SeJ-2015, assembly GCA_027382625.1. Classification (NCBI taxonomy): domain Eukaryota; phylum Ciliophora; class Spirotrichea; order Sporadotrichida; family Oxytrichidae; genus Tetmemena; species Tetmemena sp. SeJ-2015. The sequence goes on from JAJKFJ010003436.1 coordinate 15,627, forward strand.
ATTATCACCCTATACAACTTAATTAATTTTATATTTTGTAATCCTGTATCAGGGAATTCTGAATCTCATTTATTTTTAAGCATCCTGTTAGATTATGTATTATTATTATTTGGGAGCAATTCTTTATCTAGTATTTAGTGAAATCTGGCATTTTAAGAGACCAGTTTATTCGAAAATTTAAGAGATTCCAAAAGCCTAATTCTAGTAGAGAGCAAATACTCGATTGGATCTTAGACATCAGACATTTTATAACTTGCTTAGAGAAATTTAGTGTTCGATTCAAATCTAACTCTTTATTTGAATAATCTTTATTTAACATAACAACATTTACAAATTATATTCCTTATTTTAATAACTCTAATGTACTTTGCCTATTTTGCTTTCATTAAGTGGAATAAGAAAACTCAAGATAAAGATTAGTGGTTTTTGTTTAGTCTGTTCATACTTTACAATAAATAGCATTATCCTTCTTCTTCCTTCATCAGCAAGAGCAGCTACTTTGCTCGCTTTTCTTATACTAACATAAGTTTATATAACTATTTCTGTTAGTTATTGTTGAGATAAAGTGCTTGTTTCTTTTGTTTCTTGTTGGTGGACTCTTGGGGTAGTCTCTTTGCGATATCCTTAAACACTTATTCTATTCCTTAATCCTTTTTGGCCGACACCTCGTAATAGCTGAGGCCCATACTCTTGCAATAAGCTTCAGCCTGCTCTGTGGATACTTGCCTTCCATCAAGGTCTACTTTGTTTCCAACTACTGTGATTATAGTGTCAGCTTGTCCCTTTTGATTCAGCTCCTCCACCCTATAAAAAAGTCTGAGTCAGATAGTGCGTGGCATAACTTAGAGAATAAGTTATCGAAAATTCTTACCACTTCTAGCACTTCTCAAAAGACTCACTGCTTGTGATGTCGAAAACTACACATGCTGCTATTGCATTTCTATAAATGTTTACACTCACACCTATCATTACTTGTAATACATTTGGGCGAGGGAGTGGTAACGTTCCTGGCCGGCAGTGTCCCAAATTTCATACTTTACTATGTAATCTTCCATCTCCTCATCCTTCGTCAAAAAGCAACCAAAACAAATATATCTACACACAAAAATATTAAAGTTAGTTATGTCATTTTCGAAATTACTCATGAATAGTTTATCTCAAAAATTTCGATTTATTCATTTAGGAATGATAAATTTAATTTTTCAGAATTTAAAGAACCTCCTATTGTAGCCTCATGGGTGTTTGAGAATTTTCCATAAGCTAATTATATATTTGCATTTATTTTATAGCATATCTGATAGAGATGCAAGTTTTTCCAACTCCCATGTCCCCAAGAAGAACGAGTTTATGACTGTACACTGGCTTAAATTATTTTTTTTAATTAAATACTAACTTTCCTGAATAATTGTTTGCTGCAGTCTTAAGTGGAATGGAAGTGAACTCTCCACCCTGTCTGCCTTAAGTGTTGCTGTAATTCATGTTTTGATTTATAATTTTGCAATTTAAATAGACAAATACTCCAAAATAGTTAAAGCTAATTATATTCCAAATTTTGAACGCTTTGTTTTTTAATTTATTTATTTATATTACTTCTCATGCTTGCACATAGATGAAACTACTTTTTTCTTTTACTTTTTGGCAAAAGATCTTCGTCCTATTATCAAGATTATAGAAATGCAGTTTATCCTTTATATTTTTAAGATTGTTCTAAATTAAATGCTTTTATTTTTTAATTTGGGTTGAAAATGCTGAGACTTTTCTTAATATACAAATTAGCAAAGATCAAAGACAAATTTATTATATTATTTTACCTTTAAACATATATTAATCAATAAATTATTTGATCAAATAGGTAAGTATTTTTCCTTGATTTTTACCTATATTATATTATCGTATAATTATAAAAGAACAAAAGCTTTCTCCATAAATAAACTCTGCAGTCCATAAACTTACATAATAAACCTTTTGTGAGAATGAATTAATAAGACAACTCCTATTTCAACCTTCCCTAGTAGCAAGTAAACTAAAACAGAGGAATGAGTGAGGGGTGACATATTCAAGCTCCCTATGCAGAATAGTAAAATTAAAATAATGGAAGACATCAATATCTACAAAAGCCCAATCAAAACTATCAAAATGATTCACTCAATGAATCTATCAACCAAAGAGATCTCAGCTCTGATTTTATTATATAATCTAAATTTTTTGAATTTTTATGATTTCCAGGCTAGAGCTCCAACGCTAAGGAGTGATTACTCAAACTACATTCACGAGCTTGGAAATTCTTTGAAAAATAAAAAATCAAGGTAAAATTAATCATTAATAAACTAAACCCAATCCCATTATTATTCATTTAATATTCATTAAATAATTAACTTGTTTTAATGAATAGAGTGGAATTGGAACGAGAGAAGCAAATGCAAAATCATAATGAAGTTGGAATTGCTTCCATGATCCTAAATTCAAGAGCTAATTAGGATCATTAAAATAAACAGTTTGTTCGCAATCTCTCAAATTCTCCTCAGAGAGTTTCTTCGCTTCACTAGTCAAGTACTCCTAACATCATTAACAATAAGGCAAAACTAAATACTTATGCATATTTAATTGAAATCCTTTAACATTTAAATTCAAAAGATTATACTTTTTATATGATAAATACTTCACAGATGGATGCAAGTCCATTTTCGTAAAATGCAAAAATGATTTTAGGTGACTACGGAATGAAACCTCATTCTCCAATATAGCCCTATAATGCGATGCAAGTTATGTAACCGATTGCTAGCGCCCAATTCTTGCAAAACTTCATCCCACAGTAGCAATATATTTACATAGAATTTTGCAATTTATATTTGAACTATAACTAATTGTTTTTAGCAACAACATTAATCTTATCAAAACTCTCAGATTCCCTAAGTGCAATAGCAATATTTGTAACCTCCCAGCTAAGGTAATGATTTTTTTGGGCAGCAGTAATAGCCACCTTCCCCTTATGAGAATGCTCAAACGGGTGGTATTGTGCAGAACTTGAATTCTTCAATCGGTCCTCCCTCTGGCTATGGCGCCTAGATTTAAGCTTCTAATGAAATGAATAACTAACTAGCACCTCTCTCTTTCCAAAACTAGGGCATGAACAACTAAGGATCTCCCTCTCAGTTCGATTCACAAATGAAGCAGACAGATTCCTTTAAGAATCCTTGGGTGACTGTTCCTCGTCCCATGAATGGATTCATAGATGTAAATCCAATTGCCTACGAGCGACAAGAAAAGGAGAAATAAGAACTATAGCGAGTACTCCAAGATTAAATTGAGGAGAAGAAAAGAAGATAGTAAGATGAAAAGAGAAAGGTGCAATTATTATACTCATATAATTAGAAAGAAACTTTTAGAGGATTAATACTTCGAGTAAAAGATTGCAAAAGATAGAATGGAACTAGCCATGCGAGAACAACTAGAGAGATAAGTTTAACAAGAGAAGTTTCAAAAGATCAAAGAGCAGAATGAAAAACTGTATCAGGAGAGATTGGATCAACCAAAGCCAAAAAAGAAGCCTAGATCTCCCTTTTACGCTCAAATCTCATTTCAGGAGGACTTACAATAGACAGATCATTAATCAAGAAATACCTAAGAAGTAAGAGAAAGTGAAAACTCTTAACAAATAGAGAAAGTGTAAACTAAATAAGAGAGCAGGAATAGCTCGAACATACAATAAAATGGAGTTGATGAACAGAAACTGAAGTAAGAGTTATAAGTGCTCCAGCAAACTTTTAAAGGCGAGCTTGAGGGTATGAGGCAAATAATCCGCAACTAAGATGGAGCGTTAAAACAGGAAGTTTCAAAGATTCTAGATTATCAAAAATAGTCAGACAGAACTAAAGATAGAACAATAGAGGAGATATAGAAGCTAAGAGAAGACTTTCTTAAGCAACAGGAAATAAAATAGGAGCAGTAATGGGAGTAATTGTCTCGCAGCGCTCATTGGACCAAGTTTAAAGAGGAGCCTAAAGAGCAAAGATAGATAATTGAAAGCGAAGTTTAGCTAAAGACTATTCTAACTGAAGGTTATTATGGGCATGATGGTAAAGCATCCATAGTTAATTTAATTCTGATATTTTTAATAATTAAATTAAATTGTTTAGACTTATCAAGAGTAAGAGAGGGCTTGATTCTGCTTCTGCAAAACCGAAGAAAAATAAAACTGAAACATCAATTCAGCCACTATTCTAATCTTCAAAGTAACTAAACTTTAGTAACTTTGCCATAAATAAGAGAGATGATGAGGATGCAGAATTAATTAGAGATAGGAATATTGAAAGACTCAAATTTGATTTGTTTATTCAAAATAATAATATTTAATGAATCATTTAAAAAGATTAATAACAAAAAGAAATAATTTATGGCAATAAATATAAATCTAAAAAAAAATTTAAAGTTTATTTATCAAATTTCTTTAGAATTACGAAGAGACTCTTTAATATAAATCAGGATTTTAATCGCAATAGCAAGAATAGGATGAAGATGACATCAATTAGAGATTAAAAAAGGTTGACTCAAAACTATTTCTATTAACTTATAATAATTTTTTTTTAAAAATAGAATATTTTCCAGAATATATTTGTATTTTCCTCTTAAAAACTGTATCGTTTACTAAACCCAGAATCAGAGAGAATAAAGCAATAAATTAACCCCTATAATCTTAATTCAAAATATGACTCATATTCGATGCAACAAAGGCTAAAGAATGATAGCTATAAGTAAGGTATACTTTATAAATCCTATAAGGTGGTATGAATTTACTTTCAGATATTTATTATTTTTAAAATCTACTTTAAATTCTTATATGTAAATTTGTTATTAAAGTTTGATTCTATAAAATATAACTAATGAGGCATCTGATAATGATAAAATTAAGAGTTTAAAAAGAATCGTAGTAATCTTTTAATCTCTATGGGATTAATAAGGGTAACTGAAAATAAGAGATAATTATTCACATTAAATTGTAATAAGGAGAAAATTGATTAACAAAGATGCTTAACACAATTAGGTCTAAGTTCAGCAATTTACGTCACATCATTCATTCACTCCTATATTCATTATATTTAAATCAACTAGCAAAAAGCAAAGTCTGTACCAAAATAAGTCCAGTATGATGAGGATGAATTAAAAGCGCTCTCACCCATCCAAGAAAGTCCCTTAGGTAATAATTAGAGGTAAACTTGTAAATACATTAATATTTAAACTATGGGGAATGGCTCTTTTCATATTATGGACGCCATAGAAAATGAGAATAATCTGTTCAGTGAAGGCAGCTTAAAATATGAAGAAAGAGAAGGTAAGTAAAATAATAGACGTGTTTACTGTATTGATACAACAATTCATTATCCTACACATTCAATTATCTTTTCCAATCTAGCTAACATTAACCAATTCAGGTGAAGTTGAGGATACTGATAATGGCAACACCTCAATAGATAGAGAGTCAATAAAAAAGAAACTGAATCTCTTTAATAAATCGGAGTACCGTTTTCGAGATCCTTACAATCACATCGTAATTAGTAATCACTTATTTGTTATTAATTGAGGAGGATGATGGTGTTAGTCAGTAGTCTTATGACCAAGTGGCCAAATCGTTAAAAGTTTAGAGAGAAATGATGAATGAGAGTCTGGACAGGTCGGAGTCAAAGTTTACAGTGATTTCCCTTATGAAAACGAACTACCGCCCTGCCAGCCCTCAAGGCCCAAGAGGATGAATGCAAAGTGACAACTTAAATTTGAATCCTAACAACAAGAACTTGCACTTGAATTGGAGGAACTCTGACAACTAGAATGACTCCAGCTATTGTTCAGGGCCTAATAGTTTCTCACTCAATGCACAGACTGGATAGGCTAAAGAGCAAAAGGGCCTCAGGAAAAAAAGTGGAGATTCAATGAGAGAGCTGTCTCTCTTTGCTAGTAAATAGAATCTAAGCTAGACGAGAGAAGTTTAATCTAACTCTGCCTCTCATGGTAAGGCACTCTTGCAGAGCAATATAAGTCTGGATAGATTAAGAATCAAAAGTAGGACCGCAAATAAGCAGGCCTATGATTTCTTGTATTTTTTGAAAGAGATTTTGACAGATCCTGGATCAACATAGAAGACTAGGATGATAGCAAATCTTATTCTTCCTTTGAGGAGATAAAGAATTCTGCTTGTGGAGACTAAATTTCCCTATATAACTACGAAAATCATATATAAGTATTTATTTGTAAATGACCAGTCTAATTTATTGAGATCTCCTGTACTGCAGAAATAAAAAACTGAACTAATTTTTCGGAGTCCTCTCATTAAAAGGAAGGTGCTCGAACCCATTAAGAGTAAATTTAAAATTATCCTTTAATACTTTTGTAGATGCAAAAGGTGAATCTTTGAATGAAGATGTGAGAAGTGACAGTTCAAGGTCAGGGAAGTCTATGGAAAATCTCCAAATATAATCATAGAATATTTTTACTTTTAATACATTAAAAATTGAGGAGAGAGATAGTGGCGAGAAAATAAATGAGAGGATCAATTTTATGGTTAGACTTTCGGAAAAGAAAAAGACCTCCTATACTAAAATTTAAGGTAATATATTTGCTATCTCAAAAGATTATTTTAGAATTCAAAAAACTAAAGCAATAACAAATTAACCAACTCAAGAAAGCGACTACTTAAAATGAACAGCAGAAAGAGAAAATATTTAAGAAACGCTATATTTATTAAAATCTTCATTCCATTGATTCAAAGAGCTGTTCTGCCTACTTTATCTTAGGTCAATGATAATTATCACCCCACAGGATCTCAAACATAGCCCCATCATATGGTGAGGCATTTCCGCTCTCACTCTTAAGATGAGGAAGAGAAAAACTAAAACTTCTATGATAAGGTCCAGCACGTGCTTCAAAGACCTTTAAATGAACAATCTGGAGATATGGGCTATTAATTTCCAAATTGCACTTGCGGGGTGATGGATCTCCTTGCTATTTAAAAATGCGTAGTCCACACAAACGAACAGAATATGTAAAATTTGAAGCTTCCAAACCAAGTCATTTATAAAATTTTAACATCATTAAGGAGACAGATTGTGTAATAATCAAATAAGGGTGGGTTAAGAAAAAGACTACAAACATTTTTCTTGGATTTTAAGAGAGATTTCTTGTACTTTATAGCAATAAGAAGCTAGTCTATTACAAATATAAAACTCTCTATTTATCTTTTAACTCAGCCAGGAGAGTCATTATTCAAGCACAGAGTTAAGGAAAATAGCTACACAAACGAGTAGCTTCTACAAACTTTTCTTAAATGTGGAGAATTTGATCTTAATCTGATGAACGTAGAAGTTCTAGTTGTCAGCAATCTTAGATTCTAATTAAGATTCTAAGGAATTAACAGGGCATTCCTCTATTCATAGATAAAATTAGTTATCCAATCTAATGATAAATTTGTATTTACCAAACTCTGACTTAAGATGATTGCATAGATTGGAAGAAGTAAATTGATGATATCAAATTTGCAGAATTTGAAGCCACTGAAGATAATAACAACACCTCAGGTTTCAGATCTTAATCCCATGCCTTAAGCTCAAGCTATAGGATAGAGCCCTTCATAAATCCTAAGTAGGGTAGATTTTGGAAGAAGGCTAGAATTTTGGAGTAAGATTTGAGGGAAATAGCCGACACTG